>JAASFI010000152.1:0-50575 GCA_023333705.1 Globisporangium viniferum
CGGTTGAGGTTGCCCGTCGTGCTGAACGTCTTGCCGCAGCCCACCACCACGCACACCTTGACGTCGTCGCTCGCAAAGTGGAACTTCATGTGCTTGGCCAGCTTGTTGGTGCTCGGGAAGGAGCAGATGCAGCCTTGGACGGGACACGCGAGCGGCTCGATGTATCCGTGCAGGCGTTTGTGTCGCGAGAGGTTGCCGGAGGTGGAGAAGCTCTTGCCGCAGGTCTCGACGGGGCAGACGTGCGGCTTCTCGCCCGTGTGGGTCATGGTGTGCTCTGCGAGCGTGTACTTGCGGTTGAACTGTCGGTCGCAGCCCGGGTGATCGCACTTGTGCATGACCACCGCTTGGGTGGTCTGATCCTGAGGCTGATCCGCCGTCATGAAGGTGTTGGTCGTGAAGATGTTCATGCTCATGTTCATGATGCTGCGCTTGCTGTGTGGTTGTAAATGCAGTAGCTCTGAGGGGGCAAGTGGGAGAATGAGCTCTTCGACAGAGCGCTTTTCGTTTCGTCAGGCTGCGAGTGCTGCTCGTGTGCGATTGTGCCGCTGATTGTGTCCACCGGGCTGGCTCTGTACCCCTAGGTACCGTAGGTTACCATGTCCACTTTTTAATATCTCATGCCCCTCCGTCTCAGGTCTCACTCAGGTCCGGAGCTCCTCTTCAAATCGAGTCAGAACAGTCCGCCCTCTGGCTCTTTTGTTCAGCCCAGGAGCTCCATATTAACACTGACGTAGCGTGTGACTTCCGAGAAGGCCAACGCCAAAGAAATGCTGAGTTTCGCAGAACAGGACACGATGATGGTGGTAAAGTCCGCTTGGGCCATTACATCCATCCAGTGCGCCTTCCAAACAGGAAACTGGACACGACGGGGGTGTAAAGTCCGTGACGGCTTTTAAAATCCTTATGCTATGGTATGGAATCATATTGCCAAGCAATGAACTTTTTGATTCGACTTCTATCTGGGGATAGTCGCTGGTTTGATCCCAAGTCTGCTGGAAGGAATGAAACGAACGCGAAGTATTACAGTACGATCGTAGAGCAAAGGGGAAAGTGCACGTACCTACCTACCTATCTGAGGCGTGTCCACTTTCTTTCTCTGTCTCGCTTTCAGGCTTGATTTTTTGTCGTGGCGCAACTAGCCGCTCTGGGGTTCAGGTCCGGGAGCCTCTGGGCATTGTTTTCCTCCTTCTGAAAGCACAAGATGGACCAGCGCGTTCGTTTACTTGCATTAAAATGTGTCCTGTAAGGCTTTCAGGCGTTCACATGTTAACCAAACTCAACAGCGAAAGCGGCTTTACATTCACTCTCGTTCACATGTCAATGTCAGTGCAAGTCTCACATAACATGACGCGGCGATGATGCTAAATGAGACTTTCCAAGCGGAGAGGATTCATATCCCTGGTCGGTCGGTGTTTGGCGTATCCATCCACCCAATCAAAAGGTATCTCGTGGGTTCAGATTCGTCAACTGCTGCGACGAAAAGCTACGACTAAGATCTTCAGTGGGGGGATCTACGTATTACCAGTTGCACTCTGTACCAACAACGTTCTTGTCTTAGATCGGATGGTCTCGTGCCTGGCCCGTCAAGCCAACGTCTCGATCAAGAGCTCAGTGGTCCCGGAAGAATGACTCAGGCCAGGCAGCAGTGAGCGCCTCTGAACTTTAAGGCCTAATAGACGCGTTGTCCACGTCACTACGAAGCCGCACCATTTAAGAACACTTGCTTTTCGATTTTCTAGATCGTCATGTTCTTAAATTATTGGGGGGGGTACTTAAATTCTGGGCTGATAGATACTGGGCAGAGCTCTCTATCTCCTATTCTACTCGCTCGCGTGGTACCCTCCAAGATCCTCGACGTGGAAGCGGATGATGTCGTCAAAGAGGTTCTGCGACGACGATGACGATCCCGCTGCGGATGTCGCCGACATGCTCGTCACCTGCAGGCCGCTCGAGACGCTGTTCTTGCGGGCGATGTCCGTGTCCTCCAGCAGCGACGAGAGTGAGTCGAGGATCCCGTCGGTCGTCATGTCATCCTCCTCGTCCTCATCACTCTCGTTCTCTTCGTCCTCGTCGTCCGAGTCAATCTCCCCCGGCTCCGTCTTGATCGCATACGACGCCGGCCACTTGGGCTTTCGCTCCTGTTGCTGGTCCTTGCCGTCGTCCTCCTCCTCTGCGTCATCGTGGTGGTGGTCACCGTTGCTCGAGCTCTGCGACCAGTCCTCGGCGCTCGTCGGGCTCTTCTTGAGCGGCTTCTTCTTGCCGGCCTTGCTCTTCTTCTCGGTCGGGGTCGAGCCCGCGTGCGCGTGCGGGTTGTACACGTCCGGGTGCTGGTTCTTCATGTGGCGGTTCAAGTTACCGGTCGTGCTGAACGTCTTGCCGCAGCCGAGCACTTCGCACACGTGCACGGGGCCGCCGTAGTGGAACTTCATGTGCTTCTCGAGCTTGTTGTCGCTCGGGAACGTGCACACGCAGCCCTCAACGGGACACTCGATCGGCTGGATGAACCCGTGGAGTCTCTTGTGGCGTGCGAGGTTGCCCGATGTGCTGAAGCGCTTGTTGCACGTGCGCACGGGGCAGACGTGCGGCTTCTCGCCCGTGTGGGTCTTCATGTGCTCCGTGAGCGTGTACTTGCGGCTGAACTGGCGGCCGCAGTCCGGGTCCGGGCACTGGTGCATCACGGTCTCCTGCGGTTGCGACGGCGATGCGCCAGTGCTGATGGCGCTCTCTGTGAGCAGCAGCTCCTGGAACGACGCGATGGGTGTCGTCGGCCCTTCGAGCAACGGCTCGCGCTCGGGCTTGAGTTGGTGCTGCTCCACAACCGGTAGCTGCTGGCTGGTGGGATACATTGTTCAAGTTGATGTGGGTCTGGGAGAGTGAGGCAGGTAGGTGGTAAGTTGCTAACTGACTGAGTGCCGTGGGTGGTTGAATGAATATGTCGCAATGGAGACTGGTGGCGAGTGGAAGTGTGGGGTGGTGGTGGCTGGCGACTGAGGATAAAGTCCTGAGGCTGCATGCATACATACACAGACTCGTCGTCCTGTCTTGGTGTTTCTGTGTAGAGAGCCACGTCCGTACAATACGTGTCGGTGGGACGACCGATTGATCGATGCGTCTCAAGTTGGCGTCGTCGCCTGGGACCAAACCACAACGGTGCAAGAAGAAGAAAACAAAGAGCGAAGAAAGAAAAAGGGGGGAGAGCTGGACCGCTGACACCCGTAATGGAGAGAGATGCAGTCTGGTACAGTAGCTCACGCTGCAAATCACAAATCGGTCGAAAGGGGATGAGTGCGTCTGGGATTGGCCTTCGTTTGTTTGGTGGGTGGTGTTGCAACAATTCATTCATTCATTACGTTACCATAGTTATATCCGATCCAACCGGCCGCAGTGTGGCTGCGTAAGCCACCAGGTACCTTCTGATAATGATGAGGTTCCGTCGGTGGTGGCGAGTCAGCAACCGCGGCGTGATTGCTCCCCGCGGCCGGAGCGTCAGCAGGCATTAGCAACAGCAGCATCCCAAGCGGTAGAACAGGTGGGGAAACCTGTAGAGGAAGAGAAGGTCCACCGCCACCAGTGTCCAGATTGCCAAATCGTCAGACGCGAAAGCTCGAAAGAGCCCGAACAGTGGGCTTGCGCTGCTGTTGTTGAAGGCGTAGAGACCCGGCCCGCGGCGTAAGACTCTGCGCGGACGAGAGAACGCTCTGCGTGTCCACCGGACAGTCGGACCAAACAGACAGAGCGACCAAACGGCATTTTGGACTGGCGCTTGCATTCTGAAGCCACACGCGCGGACATTACTCACACATGCACACTTGATGGTAGCCGAGGGAGGGGAGCCTGTCGTTCGGATTGCAGATCCTTTTTATAATATGCATTGCATAGTTTAAATAAGTCTAATAAAACTAGCATAAATCTCTTTATTAAAAGTAACGGTTCTTTCCGACAAACAAACAGCAACGGTTATCAGTGTACTAGCGCCTGGCGTCATCCTGCACTTGTGTCGGACCAGCAGCTCAGCAGAAAGTAACTCCCACTCACTGAAAAGCGATCTTCAGTTCGAACACAAGGGCACACACAGACACACAGAGTACAGTGCACCACCTCCACCTCCACAGCGACACTACGACACAATCGCTGGCGGTGTCGTCGTTGTGGGCTTCCGCCTTGAAGAGAGGAGGAGGAGTATTGGGGCGTGACTGGAGGTCGGAAAGCAACGGGGGAAGTGCACTTTCGTGTCCACTTTTTCTTCCCAAATCGCAGGACACGAACTCACACACAAGGCCACGCGGAAAGGCCAACAACAAACGTGGCGTTGGTCTGCTGCTGCAATTGGAAATGAGGTCAGCGGATCGAACGGCAAACAACCTCAGGCATCACTGACACACTCAACACATGGGGTTTTTCACTGACTCTGGTGCTCAGAAGCTCAAGCTCAAGCGCAGCGCTCTCGCTCTACCCAATGTGGTGATACGTACATGCACTATCGCCGACGAGGGTTCACGATCTAAACGCGTACGGTGGCGGCGGCGGCGGTGGTGGTAGTGGTGGTGCATTTGATTTGCAGGTTGTGTTGTGTACTGCTGACCTGCCTTGCCTTGCTCTGTGTATTTATTATTGATTAGAACTTGTCCGAGGGTGTTCGCTGTACGTTTCGTCCCGAATCAAGCGTTTCTCAGTCCAGCTTGGAGTAGCCGCCCAAGCAGCCAGCCAGCCACCCCAGAGTAAATAGGTGTCGGGTGGTCTTTCCAACCATCGGCTACATGTACTGAGCGCGCTCTCTATTTCACGTTTCACGTGCGACCAACCGCGCGCCTCTGCAAATCGCAGCGGAAGTCGAGCGAGAGGCCACAAACAATCACGCAGTTTACTCTCTCGCGCCTGCATCGTATCTGGGTAGTAGAGTTGCATTTCGCTTTGTCCTGCAGACTCAGACTTTTCTCGCTCTCACACACGCCTCCCAGTTGGCCGCCTCAAGAGCATCGAAATGCAGATCCCAAGCGCAAGATCGCATGGACCGAGGGTTCTGCGCGCTTACGAGGAAGATCAGTTGCCCGCCAGGTCATGAGATCGATTCGGCCACTGTCCAGTTCCAAGACCGTCGCATAGGCGGAATGGGAAGAACTGGATCTGAGCGCTTTGGCAGGGCCGGCGCCAAGGAAGGCCCTTGCTTGGTGTCCACGGGTCCTTGCGATCTGTCGATTGAGTGAGTGTGTTTGTGTGTGTACCTTGATACCTTGAGTAGGTACGCATTTCCTCTGAAGATCGGACGAGTTGTAAACATATTTGATCAGTAGTACACACGCATCATCGAGTGACGAAACCTTGCGAGATTGAATTACTAGCGAGTAAGCAGCTCGCAAGCAAGCTGCTGCCGCCGCCGCTCAGCCTTCCTTGGAGCAGCGGCAGCTCAACCAATTGGCGCTGAGGCCTTCCTCAACTTAGTGCGTACTTATGTCGCAACACCACTGTACCTCCTCCCACCCTCGCCTTTCTCTGTCTGTGGGGCGGTTGGACTCAAAGACCCCTTCACTCGCTCTCTGTTCACTCGCGGGCGTGATTTCTGGACACGATTATTGATTATGGCCACCGACGCTCCGTCTCTGGCCCACCCCAGTGACGTCACGCGCCAGCTGGTTTTCGCTTTGGCTTGTGGTATTTTCCCATTGGGACATTGCATTTCGACAGTCAGGCTGGGCTTTAGACAGACTGGACTGGGGTTGGCCTACAACGTTAGTCCACACCAACATCCTTTAAAATGGATCCCAGCGCATATGCGCTATTGATACCGCCGCGATCGGCGCGCTTGAGGGATTATGCTCTCTCTCTGGTTATGAGAGGCGGCGATTACCAGATCTGAGGATTAGTGACCGCGGCATCCAAACATTTTTATTTTCTCAGCCGTGGACTTGATGTTTGAGTTATCGTCGGCTCCCTTTAGGTCTTTAGACAAATGTCCATGCTTACATATGCTTGGAGTCGTAGCACAAGCACTACGACAGGTTATTTGAATATCAACCTTACTATACTCAGCTTTAAATACTCGTGGTGTCACACGTGCGCTCGTGAGCTTGTGCGTGCTGGATGCGGTCAATAATATACAGTATACGGACCATATCTCAGGGCTCAGCTGGCGCTCTGGTGGTTCTAGGTGGACTGAAGACCGTGGACCGATGCGGTTGATTGCTCTGCCAGCCAAACCAGACCCACTGCTATCAATGAAAATGGTTGTGGCTACGAAAGTATACGCCACGGCGTTCTACTGTGACTCCGGATTGCTCTCCTGGGCGTGCCCAGCCTTTCATATCTCACCAAAAGTACTTCCAGAGGCCCCTCGTTCGCTCTTTTCCTTCCTTTCCTCCTCCGCCACATCACCACTCTCTATTGAAAAGGCCTCTTCATATTGATAAGGCTTCTGTAACAACTGACAGGCATCACTCACTCGACTCAGAGCTTGACAGGAACGTTGCGACTGCCACTTCAAAACTGGACGCGTCCGCCTCAGATAAACCTCACAGAGAG
The DNA here is from genome assembly GCA_023333705.1 of Globisporangium viniferum. Classification (NCBI taxonomy): domain Eukaryota; phylum Oomycota; class Peronosporomycetes; order Pythiales; family Pythiaceae; genus Globisporangium; species Globisporangium viniferum. Next base: position 6,517 of record JAASFI010000152.1, read on the forward strand.
TCACCAGCCTGTATTAAGCCCCACTTAGTATGCTGACGATGTACGACGAGAGCAGCGAGGCGATGTTCCGCCACAAGGCGCGGGCCAAGTCCTGGGCCTACGACACGTCCGCGCACGATCTGCGTGTGCTCCCCGTTTTCTTCACGCCGGACGCGCCACCTTCAGCGTCCTCCTCTGGCTATCACTCGACCTCGAGCTCGGCTTCCGGACAGGTCTCGCCGCCATCCTCTTCGCGGCCGCCGCAGATGTTCCACTGCCCCGAGCACGACTGCTTCCGCAAGTTCAACCGCAGGTACACGCTCATCGAGCACCTCAAGACCCACAGCGGCGAGAAGCCGCACGTGTGTCCCGCGGCCGGGTGCCGCAAGCGCTTCACGACCTCGGGCAACCTGTCGAGACACAAGCGCCTGCACGGCTTCATCAAGCCGCTCGAGTGTCCCGTGGACGGCTGCATGAGCACGTTCCCGAGCAACAACAAGCTCGAGAAGCACATGAAGTACCACCTGGGCAGCCCCGTGCACGTGTGCAAGATCGGCACGTGCGGCAAGACGTTCAGCACCATGGGCAACCTGAACCGCCACATCAAGCACCAGCACAACCTCGAGGTCCACGAGCACGAGGCCGAGTCCTCGAGTCGCGGCAGCATTAGCGGCAGCAGCAGTAGCAGTAGTACCCGAGGCTCGTTCGCCTCCAAGTTTCACTTCCAGAGCCCGACTGCCGCAGACGACGACGTGTACTACGCCAGCAACACGCCTCGAGGCAAGCCAGGCAGCAACCAGTCCATCAGGTCGCCATCGTCATCGACCATGGGCTCCAGTACTGGGATCCCGTTCCCGCGCATTTACCCAACAGCGAGCGTGCACCATGCGAACGGCAACCCCGAGCGCGTGTGGAGCTCCGAGACGCTCCTGGACTCGCTCTCCACCATTTTCGACGAAGACGAGCCGCAGGAGCAGCGACAGCCAGTGGTCCAGCACCATCACCATGAGAGCCTGCAATACCAGTACCACAACAGCCAGCAGCCCCAGCAGCAATACCATCAGTACCCGCCCATGCAGCCGCCTTCGTTCCCAGCGTCGCCGAGCCTCCTGGACGACATGATCCACTTCCACGTGACCAACTTCCAGTGCTAAGTGAGCGTGAAAGTATATCCATTCTTGTGTGTGTGTATGAAGTAGGCGGAGTAAGTGGGTGAGTGAATGGGTCAGGTGGTAAATTATAAAATGGTCAGAAGAACCAAAGTAAAGTATCATCCCCACGTGAGTAGCTGCTCATCGAAGAGCTCATTCTCAGAGTGTGACCTCAATCTTCAGCACACCACCAATTGCATTGGGGCTCATTAACAACTCCAAGTGACAGCGCGACTCCATCAACCTTCATTCTGGAGCTAACAGAGCCACGAAGCCTCAGAGATTCTATAATGTCTGCCTTGTTGTTGTGGGGACCTGGGTTCTCTGTCGTCGTGGCGTTGGTATTCACTCAATTTGTCATTCGTCGATCACCCGAATGAATCGAAGAAGACTGTCAATCACTTCGTCGCAACAGCTACGAAATCAGATCCAGCGGCGGACCACAATCAATCACAAGGAGAAGAGGGCGTGGGTCCTTCTCTTCTTCTAACTCGTGACGTAAGCGACACCGTCATCTTCCCCCCACATTTATGAGTGCACCCACAATCCAAATTTTTTGGATATGCCAAGTGACGACTCTGTATGATGCCTCTGTCAAGAGGTGGCGAAATGTGGTGGGAACGTCATACTCACGTATTACCTCAGTGCTTTATACAACAGAATGCACCTCTGAGGTGAAGTCGCGAGTGGACAATGTTCGGACTAATCCGTGGCCCAAAAGGCTGCGCGTCACAGTGTGCTCGTGCTTTTAATTAGCGGTTGTTAAATAGGTCTGTTCGCTGCACGGGCCTGATTGCGCTTCATGAGCTCGTGTGTGGTCGATAAGATGGTTCAGATGTTAGTTTCCGAAGTGCGTGACGTGAAAGCTGATCATGTCGTCCAAGATCGTCCGGCGGCGCTTGCGGTTCGGCGACTCGGGCTCGCTCTCGTCGCCTTTCGCTCCGTCATTATTGGCGGCTGAAGTGGTCGCAGTGGTGGCTACCGCTGTATTCGTATCAGCTACGCTGGGCTCGACAAAGTCGATCTCTTCGTGCAGAATCGATGCAAGCACGTCTAGTTGGTCCGCGCTGTTGCCACTGGGATCGCGAGGCGTGTGTTGCCTGTGAGCTGGCGCTGCTGGTCGCGATGAGAGTGATCGACGTGGCTGGAGCTCACTGCCGAACGTATCGCTGTCCACGTCGCTCTCGCCGTCTTCTTCTTCTTTGCCGCTGTTGTCGATGGAACCGCGCTGCTCCCGCACAAACTCGGCGTGGTGGTTCTTCATGTGGCGGTTCAGATTGCCCATGGTGCTGAACGTCTTGCCGCAGCTGCCCACCTGACACACGTGCACGGGGCCGCCGTAGTGGAACTTCATGTGCTTCTCGAGCTTGTTGTCGCTCGGGAACGTGCACACGCAGCCCTCAACGGGACACTCGATCGGCTGGATGAACCCGTGGAGTCTCTTGTGACGCGACAGGTTGCCCGATGTGCTGAAGCGCTTGTTGCACGTGCGCACGGGGCAGACGTGCGGCTTCTCGCCCGTGTGGGTCTTCATGTGCTCCACGAGCGTGTACTTGCGGTTGAACCGGCGGCCACACTCGGGCTCGGGGCATCGGTGGAGAATCGCTGGAGCTGCTGGCCCTGCTTCTGCATGGTCGGCCTTGGAGTTAGCTACTGGAGAGTTCGGCTGCCGCTCGCGCTTGGGCCACGATGGCACTAGTGAGTCGTCTGGGGAGATGTTGCTTCGCTTCATGCCTGCGTGTTCATATTTGCTGCTGCTGTCACTGGTGGCGATCCACATGTGCCTGCCTGGTTGCCTGTCGTTCTCGGGTTTCTTTCGCGAATGGTTTGGCGTTAGTTAGGACACGATTACCGTAGGGAATTCGATTGCGCGTACATTGTACTCTACACCTTGAGGGGGGATGGAGAAGGGAGGGGGGCAACATGTGAATGCGTTCGCGAGTGGGATTGAACGGGTGGGTTGGAGGCCCGTCAGTCAGCTGGGACGACTGAGCAAAACTGAATCCAAACCCAGACAGAACCAATCGGTAAGGACAGGGGGGGACAGGGAGGACACTCTTTTGATGTGTCCCTCATCCGTACTGTAGGGTGAGCTGCATTCTTATTTCAACTGTACCCTTACTTGCGGAGAGCGAAAAAGAACTGGCCTCTATCGACAGGGGGGTAATGTGAACCTTTGGACGTGATGATCTATCTCGAAACCCGCTCGTCTCGTATGTGAAGAACGCAGAGCTGTCGATGCTTCAAAAGGAGGGAACAAAATGGCGCAAACTCCCCATCCAAGGTTAAGGTTATGCTGTCCCGTCTGCAACTCTGTCCATTTTTTCGTTGAAGAGTCCAACCGTCGCGACGTTTTCAGATCAAGCGTTTTAGAGAAAAGCCCAGTGCCATCCCATTTTGTTGACGCAAATCACCCTCTTAAAATGCGTACGGCGCAAAAAAAGGCAATTGAAAAACTGGGCAACAACCAGCAACGACTGCAACGCATTTGTACAAAGCCGCCAGGCTCGATCTAAGTTTTCAAGGATACGGCAGAGCTCAGCCGCGTTTGCCATTGATCTAGCGGTGAATACGAGTATTCGAGGCTCATGGCGGAGGTTGATTTACTTCGAGCTGAAGTTGAAAAGCAGGGGCTGCCTTGTTTGTTGTGACTGTTGCGACTGTTGCGACTGCAACATTCGTTTGTAAAGGCGTTACGAGCGTGAGCGTGTCATGTGTGACACCCACTGTACTTCTCCTCCTCTTGATTGATCTGACGGCCCTGGAAAGATCTCTTCGTTTGTCTGTCTGAGTCTCTCTCTCTCTCGTTGAGGCTGAGAAGTGGTGGTGATGGCGGTCATTAGCACACACATATACACACACACACTCTAGCCACGAGCAGCTCATTTGTCGTGCACTGTACAATGCGCCTTGACACTTTGCCTCGCGCCCAGCACCACAAACCAGCACCATGCGCTCAGCTGAGCTCTCGGTTATCAGAAACGAATGGAATCGATTCCATTGACCGAACGGGTTCAACGATCGTTGGCGAAGTTGGTTGATTTGATCCGCGTCTACGTCACGCAGCAATCACGTACAGTAGTTGCTGCGCTTTTCAAGTGAGTGTCCAAGCGATCATTCCCTATCTGCACCTTCGTACACAGGACCAATTAACTGTTTCGCCACTCACAGGTCACGTTGCCAGCGAGATGTCGACGATCTGGCGGAAGCCCTGCTCCGTGAGCCTCTGGATCATCTTGTGCTTGTCGCTCGCGTGGACGCCCAGGTCGTTCTCAATCTCGAGCACGCGCTGCGAGCCGTCCCGGAACGTCACTAATACGCGGCGGCAGGTCGAGTTCGCGGCCCAGCCCTTGCCGCCGCTGATGTGCCACGCGTTGCGGATCATAAGCTCAAACTCGTCGTCGTTGGCGATCCCGGCGCTCAGGTCCTTGTAGTAGACGAGGAACTCGTGCCACGTGATCGTGCCGTCCTTGGTGTGGGACTCTTCAAACACGCGCATGAACTCAAGCAGCGCGTCTCGCGGCCTCAGGCGGCCGGCGAGCACCTCCGGGTGGTGCGACGGGTCGTAGAGCCGCTCGATCTCGTCGATCATCGCGACCCCGTCGCCCGAAGTATCCAGGCGAGAAAATGCCTCTTTCACGATCTTGATCCGGCGCTTCGCCATGAATCCCTATGCAAACAAAGCCCATGTCAGTCACACAGATACCAAGCAACACTCGGAATGCCTGTAGGAAATGAATGGCTGATGTGAAGCGGAAAACACAGTATACAGTACGTGACAATACAAACGGGCAACGTACCCGAAGTCCTCGGAGCAGCTCGTTCAGCGTGATCTTCCCGCTCTGGTCGGCGTCAAAGAACCGGAACACGCGCTCCAGTTCCCCTGGATCGACATTGTTCATGCCCAGCTGGACCAGTCCTTCTTGGAATTCCTAGATGTACCAACGACAACAACAACAACAACAAAGCTAATACTCTGATGCATTGGTGGTAGCCCTACAAGGCTTCGTACCTCGAGCTCGATGACACCGTTGCCGTTCTGGTCCATGCGTCTGAGGATCACGCCGAGCGTGCGGATCCCGTTCTTGCCGCCCGCGTCCAGGATCTTCTCGCGCACGCGTCCCAGCAGCGAGTTGCTCTGTAGCGCCATTTTGCCGCCCTGGCCGAACACGCCCTGCGCGAACTCGCCGTAGGAGATCACACCGTTCAGGTCTTCATCGAACCGGTCGAAGAGCGCCTCGACCTCGGCCTGCACGCCGACGAAGTTGAGCTTGACCATCGCGCGGCTGAACTCGTCAAAGTCGATCACGCCCGAGCCATCGGTGTCGAACTGCTTGAAGTGTCTCTCGAGCAACTTGGCCTGGACCACGTCGTCCTTGTACCCGGACTTGACCTCGAAGATCTCGCGGAGTTTGGCTTGCATCGCGTCCACGCGGCTCGCTGGGACTGTCGCCATGCTGTCTTTGCAAGCGCCAGTCTTCTTTGCGTTGTGCTGTGATAGACAGCGTCTCGGATCGACCGCAGCGCTCAGGGAGACTTGGATGGTGGGAGTTATTTTCTGTTGGCGCCTCGTCACGAATCGTTTCGCTTTGGTGTTGGCGTTGGCGGCAGGAGCACTTCGCAATTGAACTTCGCACTGCCATACACATACACGAAGTTTAGGAGCCCACGATGTCAACACCAGAGCCCGATAGATCCGTCTGCGGCCATCCATCTTGAAGCCCTCGGTTGTCTTTGTCATCGTTGATCTCTCTTTTTTGATAATTAGCATAGCGTGAGTGCAAACAGATGGTGGGTATGGTGAGTCAGGGGTTTGCAGGCGCTCACAAAAAATGGTACGGGCTATCTGTAGCACTCAGCCTTGGTTGGAGTGGACGAGAGCGTGAGTGTGTGCAGCGTGCTCTATTTGCTCGCCTCTCCCAGCATCTTCTTGAGCGCGGCGTTCTGCTGCTCCACGTACTTGCCGGACGAGCCCGCCGCGTGTCGGATCTTGTCCTCCTACACAACAGTCGCAGCATACAATGAGTGACACCATCGCAATAGCACGCTTCATATACAAACACCCATGCGAGCAACAAGCTATGTAGCTCTTCAGGCTATATAGTACATGTGCAATGCGCACCTCGAGCTGGAAGTTGGTCTCGGCCTTGCGCTCGGCCCACTTCATGACGAAGTAGCCGCAGACGACCGGGATGGAGAAGTAGACGACGCCCATGAAGCGCTGGCCCGTGGCGGACAGCGGGATGCGCGTGCTGTGGATCTTCTTCTTGAGGCGCTCGTGGCGCTCGCCCAGGTTGCGCAGGAACTCCATCTCGCTCGCTTGCCTTCAGCTTGAGATGAGACTTCGGAGGCCGAAGAGGAGCTTTGATACAGAAGATCAGAGGCAAGAATGCGCTTCTGGTGGCCGATATATTTTGACGCAAAACTCGCTTAAATACGTCCAGACCACCCTCTAAACGGCGTTACGATCGGATTTATGCAGGATTCTAGACCACCGTCTTTAGAAGAAACATGCGTTGACGGTTTTTGGCGCAAAAATTCACTTGCTTGTCATCAACGTGTGCAGTACCGTAGTATTTGTTGTCTCAACAAACCTTAAACTACCGTTGTATATGTTGTGATGGCTGTCAACGTTGTTCAATTGTTGTGTCTTGTGTCTCCTAGTGGTGTACGGTACGGATCGATACGAAAAGCCGCGATTCAAAAATGCAATTGAAATGGAGCAACAAGCAAGCTGCAAAATGCCACACAGGGTTGTCTGTTTATCTGCTTGTGTCGTCTGACAGGCACGTCCAGCGCTGCGCGTTGACGCTGTGCTATTTGCTTATTTCATGGCAGCCATGGAGTATCAGGACTACAGCGCGTACCCACAGCCAGTGGACGACGCAGGTGCTGCATTCAATCACAGCGCTGATGCATCACCCGACCCTGAATACGGACAGCAGCAGCAGGGATACAGCTACGGCAGCGCGTATGACGCCGACGCCAATGTGTACTACGGCTACGCTGACTACGGTTGCGCTGCTGAGCAGCTGCAAGCGGATGGTGGCGGTGACGCTGATGGCGGCTACTACGATCTCGACACTGACGCTTATTACTACGGCGACGCATCTGCTCTCACTGGAGCAGTAGATGATGGAGAGCCGCTCACGGAGCTCACTGCTGGAGCTGAAGGTGGTTACAACTACTATGAGGGCAACAGCGACGGCTACGAGGGCTACGAGTGGGACGAAACGACGGGGCAATACACGCAAGCCCCTTCTGCGTTTGGAGACCACGACGACGGCGCCGAGGACGCACCTCCGAGTCCATTCAAAGACGAAGCGTACTGGGAGCAGGAGCTCTACAACCAGACTCCAGAAGAGAGCAATGGCGCGGCACCTACTGATCTTGTCAGTCTTGAAGGTGGTGGCGATAGCACCTCCAGTACTCCAGCTGCCGTGGTCGATTCGATCGACATATCAGCAGAGTCGGAGCTAACGTCGCGTGGGACTCCAAAGAGCTCCTCTTCAGCCCGGTCGAAGGCTTCAACGCCATCGTCCAGTAAGAAAAAGGTACTCAGCTGATAAGGAATATATCAGACCAGCCAGCATTAATGCTGATGAATAGTCATTCCGTGTGTGTGCTTTCCAGCCAAAGAGCAAGAAAGAGCGCATGCAGAAACGCCAGGAGCTGCTGGAGAAAGAGGAAAAAGCGAAGCTGCAGAAGCAAACAGATGGAGACTCGCCCGACGCTTCAGAGAGCAGTAGCGGAGCAGCCATCGCAGCCGCTGGTGACGGTCACGCAAAGCCTAACAGCACCAACTCAGCACCGCCTCGCTCGCAGCAGAAGAAGCTCACGTTTATCGAGCGCGAGAAGGCGAAGATCCACCTGCAGATCCGGAAAGCCCGTGCCATCGCGCGCAAGCGGATGCCGTTCCAAGTGCGCCTACTCACCCAGGTACGAAGGAAGGTTATCTTTACTATACTGAGCAAGTGCTTCCAATAAACCAAACGCTTGGATGGCTCAGCCTTCATTTGAACGTCTTGTACTGTAGACCCGTCAGCACTTGTCGCCGCTGGAAAAGTACTTTGGCAGTCGCAGCGTCGACGCCGCGCTCTCGGACATCTTCTGGGCGTCGCTCAAGGGCGATCTCCGCCGCGTGCGCCACCTCATTGAGGTCGAGAACGTGAGTCCGGTTGACTGCAAGCTGGATCCGTGGAATGTAAGTCTCTAACATTTGGTGGGATGCATTGTATCTTGGCAATCCCTTATTAATGCGCTAACCCAACATTGTCCTGACGGGGGAATACTGCGTTTTGGTAATTGTAGATGCAGCAAACTCCGCTTCACTGGTGAGTAACAGTAAATAGTAAAGCTTTGCCAGCGGAGCCCGAGTCGATGGGGGCTAATGTTGCTGGAATAAATGGCGCAGGGCTGCAAAGGGAGGTTCGCGAGAAGTGGTCGAGTACCTCCTTCAAGCTGGAGCCAACGTGCGCTGCCTTGACGAGGTACGTGCTTGTACGATACAACTTTCCCATCAATTTGCAAATCGAGCCTAACAAACAAACTCTAATATTTGCTGTCCTTTGTGACCATCCGTTATCCCACGACACATCAGAATGGGAGCTTTCCGCTGTAGGTCGCAGTTTGTCCGTGATCTGTTTCGGATTGTCCACCTCATAGCATGAGCATTTGTTACCTCTGTATATAGACACATTGCGTGCTGGGCTGGACACATCGACGCAACGCTGGCGCTGCTCAAGGCGGGCGACTCGAGAGATCTGTACGTCCAGGACTTTGACGTGCGTCACCCAGTACCATTCATATCTGTAGATCGGGGTATCGGTCACATTCGCTTCCAGTTGTCAGTGACTCATCCAATGTTAATACTTATGTGGTACAGGCTGCGCTTGCGCCACTGGACTGGGCTGCGATCAGAGGCCACACGCCGCTGCTGAGAGCGATTGAAAAGGTCTGGATTGTTGTCGCTGTTGATGTTGATGTTGTTGCTTTCCGTGAATGAAGGTCTACCGTCACCGTCTGCCTAATGTGAACTGACCTTCACTCTCTGTCGGTGCAACTTCCTAGTTCGAAGACTCGCAGTGACTGCCAAAGTTCATCGAAGACCTCATTCGCGGCATCATCCGCTACAAGATCAAGGTGTTCAAGCCGCCAATCAAGCCTGCAAAGCCCGCGCTGGGCAAGGCGGAGCCTGCAAAGACCACAGACGTAGCTGCTGCTGGTGGTAGTTCATCAGGTCCAGCAGCAACCGCCGCTTCTTCAACAGATCAGGCTCCAGCGACAACAACAGCAACCTCAGCAGCTCCAAGTGCTTCTCCGTCAAACAAGGACGCAACACCAGCGAACAAGTCTCCAGACAAGAAAGCGACAAACTCATCAAAGTAGATTCACGCATCACCGCTCATTACTAACCATACGTACTGCCCTCATACTTCAAAGTCACTGGTAATCATCTTTAGAGCGATACCGTCTCGTTGCCACCACTGGTGAGACCGTGGAACATCGTCTTTGGGTCGCTTGCCAGTGTCTGAGGGTCTCCTGACTCCACGAGCCGCCCGTGGGCGAACACGAGGATGCGGTCACAGCCCATGATCGTCTTGATGCGATGCGCGACAATCACGACCGTCGAGCCACCAAACTCTTTCTCAATCGTCTATGCAGAAGCAAACAAAAGAACACACACACAGAGCAGTTAGTATCGACTAGATCAACCACACCAATAGAGCAATATTAAAGAAGCTAGGTCTTGCTCTGTGTAGTGTACGTACATTTGCGACCACTTGCTCGGTCTCAAAGTCGATCGACGCCGTCGCCTCATCAATACACAGTACTTTGGACGGCTGGAGCAGCGCTCTCGCGATGCACAGCAGCTGGCTCTGGCCTTTGCTCAGCGTCGCATCACCACTTTCAACAACGGAGTCGAGCCCGCGCGCGAGCTTCGAGACCGTGACGTCCAGCCCGCCGCATTTTGCAAGACTCGCCCAGAGCGCGTGGTCCTCAAAGCGACCTTCCGGGTCCAGATTCGAGCGGATCGTGCCAGAAAAGAGCACGATCTCCTGCGGGATGTACGTCAACTTGGAGCGGAGCTCCTGGAGCGAGAGCGTCTCGAGGTTGATGCCGTCGATCGAGATGCTCCCCGTTGTCCACGCGACGGCGCGGAAGATCGCGTTCAGGAACGTGCTCTTGCCCGCGCCAGTGCGTCCGCAGACGCCGATTTTCTCACCAGCGTTGATCTTGCAGCTGATGCCGGAGAGCGCCGTCACTTTGTTGTTGCTGCTGCCATTGCTGGGATTGGAATTGGAATTGTAGGTTACTGTCAAGCCACTGAATTCGATTTCTCCCTGGCGCGGCCACAGCGCGCTTGACGATGTGGTCGACTTCACACTGGCATCCTGACCAGCTCGCCGCTTTGAAGTAAACCGCTTCCGCCCATTCGAGACCACCGATTCCTCATCCGGGAGGTCAGTGTACTCCTTCACGCGCTCCACAGCGATCATCTGCTGCTCCGTGTCAATGAAACTGCCCAGCACCGCGTTGAGCTTGCCGACAATCGGCAGCGCGTACGTGAGCGTGAGTCCCAGGATGCCCGGGTTCACGGCGCCCGTGAGGTGGAAATCCACGACCGCAAACACCGCCACGAACGACGTCACGCACACGCCGAGCATGTCGAGGCGGATGCCGAACCACGCGCCAGTGTTCGCGCCGAGAAACGACATCCGCTGGCTCAGGTTCAGGCATTTCCCATAGGCATTTGCGTATTCCTGCTGGAGCTTCATCGCGCGGATCACGTGCAGACCCTCGAGGGTCTCGGTGAACATGGTGAGAATCGGCGACTGTGTGACCGAGTCGAGGCGGCGGATATGGCGAGCGGCCGGGCGGTACTGTTTTTGCAGATGGAAGTAGAACACGCTCAGCGGGACGAGCAGCAGGAGCACGAACTTGTTCCCGTAAAACAAAATCACGAGCGCCCCCAGCACATCCGCGAGGTCCTTGAGGAAGATATTGAGGATGAACGGCAGCGACTCGTCGACCGAGTACGTGTCGCCACTCAGCCGGTTCAAGATGCGGCCCACAGGCGTCGCGTCAAAGAAGCCCAGCGATGCGCTGAAGATGCTGATCACGAGGCGTCTGTAGACGCTTTTTGCGGCGCTCAGCCCGCCAAACGCGAACAGGAACGACCGAAAAAACACGGACGTGCAATTCACCGCCGTGATCCACAGCAGAATGTTGGCAAATCGCACGGGTGTGACGTTGTGCGAGTTGGTGTACACACCGATCCACCAGTCGAGTCCGTTGCGCGAGACCTGCATGATCACGACCGAGCCCAGGATCGCGAGCGAGAGCGGCCAGCCGATCGACGACGCGTATGCTTTCCACACATGGAGGTTCACGACCCCGGTCTCGCGGTGTTCTTCGTTCTCTTTGTCATCTTCCTCGGGCTCCTTTTCGCTCAAGTCTGCCGCGTTGGCTTCTTCGCTATCTTCTTCTTGTTGAGCTGTGGAGTTATCGCCACCATCACTACCACCACCTGGTACAGTAGACTGTTGCTGGGTGTGACTCGCTTCTTTGAGCATCGCCTGCAGTCTGCTATTCGAATCCGCCGCTTTCAGCGTCGCATAAGCTCCACTCTCGACAATTTCCCCACTGTCCATCACAATCACTTCGACACCATTCTTCTGCGACGATGCAAAGAGATCTAAAAGGTGGATCGAGTGGGTCACGAGCACCACGGTCGCCCCCTCGGGAACCAGTTTGCTGCGCTTGCTCTCGCTTCCAAAGCAGCTGCGCACGATCTTCGCGGCCGTCTTGGTGTCCAGTCCACTGAGCGGATCGTCCAGCAAGTACAGCCCCGTGCGCTGGTAGAGCGCGCGCGCGAGGTTGATGCGCAGCTTCTGTCCGCCGCTGAAGTTGCTCCCACCTTCACTCACGGGCGTGCGATCCAACTGCGGTCGCGATTGCAGGTCGTGCTCAAGCTCGCAGACTTGGAGGATATGCTGATAGAGCGCTTCATCGACAGCTTCGTCGTCGTCACTACACATGGTGATGTTCTGGCGCACGGTACCTTGAAAGAGCCACGGGGTCTGCGGCGCATACGACGCGCGCTTGCGCAGCACGCTGAACTGGCCACTCTGTCGACGCATTTCGCCCAGCAACGCCAGCAGAAGCGACGATTTCCCCGAGCCAACGGGTCCGCAGACGACGTAATCCCGGTTCTGCTGGAGAGAGAGCTGCTCGATGCTCAGCTCAAACGCAAGTAAGGGGGGCTGTGGTACGGTGATGGTGGTGGTGGTGGCAGTGTTTGCGATCAAAGGCGTCTCGACACTTTCATGTTCCTCCTCATCGTTGTGGTCCCCAGTTCCATTCGGACTCCAAGCAAAGATGCAGTCGCTGATCTCGACCGCCGGTTGCTTCTCTTTGGGTTCATCATCAGACTTTGGCTTCGCCTTTGGCGGCGCCAGCAGCGATGGCATCGTGAAGATCTCGCTCTCGTTACTCGCAAAGAGGAACTCGCGGATACGAAGCGCCGACACGCGCGCCTCGAGGAACCCGTTGATGATCCAGGGAAAGTAGTTCATAGGGAAGATGAGCCGGTCGAGCAGCGACACGGCCGTGAACGCGTTCGCCGCGGTGATGTCGTGGTCCGAGTAGATCACGGTCGCGAACACGGACGTCTGCACGATCACGGGCGTGGACGCCCAGAAGAACACGCAGAGCGCGTCCAGGTACTTGCGCACCGCGAGTCTTCCCATCTCCAGCTGGCGGTACGCGTCCATCTTCGTCAGGTATACGTCGATCCACGCGAGCAGCTTGAGCGTCTTGATGGCCTTGAGGCTCTCGGCTGTGATGTTCACCCGTTCGTCGCGATACTGGAGCATCTGCTTTGTGACCGACTGGATCTTCCCACCGAGCAGCGTCTGTACGGGGAGCATGACGCCGAGCACGACCAGCCCCGCGACGAATGCGTACGACACTTCTTTGCTGAGCAGGAAGAGCGCGAAGAAGATCTCGGCCGGGATCAAAAACATGTCGAAGACCGTACCGGGCATGCCCACGAGCCGTCCCAGGTCCACGGAGATCAAGTTGGTGATGCGGCCGAGGCCGTAGCGTCTCTTGGCCGAGGACGAGAGCGCGAGCGAGCGGTCGTAGATCGCCGAGATCACCCCCGCGCGCACGCGGATGTCGAAGCGCTTCCACGCGAGCGAGTACTGCGTGCCGGACACGGACGCGAGCACGGATCTGAACACCATCGCGGCGGCGAGCCAGTACCCTTTCTCCAGACTCGGCTCTTTCTCGTCGGCCCAGTCCAGGAAGAGCTTGACCAGCAGCGGACTCGCGAGGCCGATGGCCTTGTTCAAAGTCGACCACGCAGCGAAGAAGAGCACTTCCGAGCCGTACAAACGCCACGTGATGCGCAGGAAAGACGGGCTCTGGGTGTGATCGCGAAGCTCTTTCTCGAACGCGAACCTGAATTTCCGAGCAGCCCGGGAAGTTGAGTCTTCTTGTGGGAGCTCGGGGACGTCGTCCACTTCGAAGCGGCGCCTGTTGCCGAGTGCGATGAACGGCGAGATCCACCAGTACGCGATGCGCGAGAAGAAGCCCGCGCGGTCGAATGGGGACGGCTGCACGGAGTTTACACTGCCGCTATGGCGGCGAGAGTCATTCATAGTATCCAATAGCCCAGAGGATAGCTCATCATGTAGTTCTCGTCGTTGATTCTGTCGATGGATCGCTTTTCGAAGCACGCCCAGAGTAGCAACTGCCGTAACAACTACTGCGTGGATCACAATGAGTCTCCCCAGATGCGCACTCTGCGACCAAATAGCGCTGTTGTCGTCGTAGAGAAGCCCCAGGAGATCGTAGATCGCGGAGAAGATGACGAGCAGCAGCGTCAGGTCGAGCGACGGAAGGCGCCAGCGCGCTTGTGCGAACTCCAGACAGAGCACCGACGCGTAGAACCACCAGGAGACCGCATCGAGACTGCTGCTAATCATCTACATATATATATACACACACACACTGTCAGACAACCGTACTCTGCACACGGGTTCAACTAGGCCTCAATAGTGAGCAGCTACGCACAAGTGCAACCGAGAAGCGTTGCTGGAACGCGAGCGTAAGCTCCACCGCCGACACGCCCATCGCGACCGTCACGAGCAGCACGTGCAGCGAGAAGAGCCATTTCACGATACGCTTAAGAGGTCGCTTTGTTAGAGAGCGCGTCGTTGTTGCTGCTGTCAGCGCGGGCTGCGCTACCAGTTGAAGCACACTGCGTATGCACACGACCAGCAGCAGCGCCTGCAACACTGGACGGAAGGGGCGAGCAAAAGAGGAGAGCACCAGTCAGCCTAGAAAGTTGAGCAAGACACACAAAGAACGGCGCTTACACTGAGCGGCTGCTGTGCGCGCACACTGCGCAGGCGCGAGCGCTTCGCCGGAGAGCGCGACGCAGTAGCCATCGGCCATCCAGCGCCACCGCTGCGCGTCCATTTCTTCCCAGTTGGGTTCAACACAAATTGGAAAGCTAAGTAACTTGATGGAATGGATCTTTTTGTTGTTGGTGCAACGTCATTCATTAGTAGCGTCTCGATTGAGTGACTCCGCTAGTGACTATGTCTACTTTGTGGTTGTTTGGCTTTGTTAGATTGACGGATGTCAACCTAACAAACTTGGTATGGTACAATATTGACATTTGCAACGCAACAGAGATTTAAAGAACGCTCTTGCTAGACATATCGCCAGCAAGAGTGAAGTGGTGGTCCAAGCAGAGTTCACTGACCAAAAAACAGCGAGATGATCGATTGAACACACCTGCAGCAGCAAGTGCAAGTGGTTGTTGGGTGAGCCAAACGAGCGAATTTGTCTGTCTCACTGGCTGTTCCTGTCTCCACAAATCAAAATGACGAAATCTAAAGGAGACCGCTGCACCATCTGTCTACGACAAAGGACAGTCGCACCCACAGTCGGCTCAAAATGCGAGCGAGCTCTCGTGGGATGGCTACGCGTGCCTCTCGTTAGCAGGCAGGAGGCAAAATTCAGAGAAGAACGAGAACGAAAAACAGAAGGCGAGCGCGTTTTTCATTCCTATTGCCGACGAATCCTGATCCACGTTCCAGTCTTTGCAAAGCATTTGCGAATGCTGAGAAAATGGGTGTCGTCACCTTAAGTCGACACTCTAAATCGACACTAATCGTTGCCTGCAATTTGACAACTTGACAAAATTCAGAACGACTGACTGACTGACTCATCATCATCAGAAGAGTGGAGATCACAACAAGCCATTCGGCCACAGCAGCAGCTTATTCTCCAATCACCACAGTCAGTCCAAAGGGACGAAAGCGAACGTGATTATGGGTGGTGGGCTCAAGGCGCCGTCGCCCGCGCGCTCGAGCGGCTACCCGCTCTCCATGGACGACTACTACGGCGACCGCGCGCAGAACTCGCTCGTGCTCACGGGCCTCAGCAGCGGCTACGACAGTGACCGCCAGCAGCACCTCCGCTACGGCCGCGACCACACCAACAGCACGAATACGAACGGCGGCTTCCCCATGATGATGGGCGGCGAGTTCGACAGCCCCGCGACCGTCGCGGGTGACGTGGACGACGACCTCGACAAGCGCCACGAGTACAGCTTCTACGACCTGCAGGACGACGGCGCGCTGCGCGGCGGCGGCCAGATCCCGCTCTTCAGCCGCAAGACCGTTGGGTTGTTGCTCAACTACGCCGGCATCGGTATGATGTACGGCGCGCTGCCGAGCACGATGCTGCCCTTCCTCAAGTACTACCTCAACATGGAGAGCTACCAGGTGCAGGCCGCGTCCGCAGTGGTGAACATCGCGTGGTCGTTCAAGATGTTTGGTGGTGTGCTGTCCGACAGCTTCCCCGTGTTTGGCTACAGGCGCAAGTCGTACATGGTCATCGGCTGGTCGATTTGCTTTGGCGCGCTGCTTTTCCTCAGCACGATCGCACTGCCTGAGCCGTACTACGTGCCCAACACGCGCAGTACAACCCGCGAGAAGTTCAACCCGGACGCGCCGCACCGCGGCTGGATGTACGTGCTCACGATGGCGCTCGCGACCTTCGGGTACTTCTTCGCGAACGTCGCGTCGGACGGCATGGTGGTCGAGATCGCGCAGCGCGAGCCCATGCGGTCGCGCGGCGAGACGCAGACCGTGGTGTACGCGATGCGCAGTCTCTTCATGATCGTCGCAGACATGTTCATCGGCATGACGATGAACAGCGAGCGGTACGGCGGTGACTTCTCCTGGTCGCTCGACTACAACCAGGTGATGCTCGTCCTGTCGTTCTGCGCGCTCGCGCCGCTGCTCGGCTCCATCCTGCTGCTTCACGAAGAGAAGCTCGCGCCGAACATGGGGCTCACGTTCCGCGAGCGGTGTGCCGAGATGTGGCGCATCGCGCAATCGCGCGCCGTGTGGCAGGTGCTCGCGTTCGAGCTCGTCGCGGCGTTCTGTCTGTCGTTCAGCTCTGCGGCAGGCGTCTCAGTCGAGACGAACTGGGCCACGGTGCAGCCGTTCCAGAAGTCCATCGCGTCGCTCGTGACTGGACTCATCTACACCACGGCGCTCTATGTCACGAAGCTGTACCTGCTGCAGGTGAGCTGGATTCAGATGTTCTGTGTGACCACGATCTGGATCGTGTGCGTGAAACTCGTGTACGTGAGCTGCACGATCTTCAACGTCGTGCGCAACCAGTACTTTTGGCTCTACATCCAGGCATTTGTGTCCCCAGCGTCCGCGCTGCGGTTCCTGCTGTTCTCGTTCCCGATCGTCGAGATCGCGGAGAAAGGGTTTGAAGGCACGACCTACGGCCTCGTGGTGACGTTCCACAACATGGCGATCCCATTGGGCGTGTCGGCGTACAAGTCGATCGACTCGTACTTTGACATCTCGGACGACCGCATCCACGAGGACTCGACCGAGGTGCGCTGGACCGTGTTCTACACGTACCTGCTCGCCTGGGGCATGCAGCTCGCGAGCATGGTCACGATCTTCATGCTCCCGCGGCAGCGGCTCGAGATCCAGCACCTGCGCTTCTACGGCGGGCAGAGCAAAGTGGCGGGCTACGTTGTGGTGGCCACGCTAGCGCTCGTGCTACTCTACTCGGCCACGACGAACGTGCTCTCGCTCTTCAAGAGCACGCAGTGTCTGCGCATCGCCGGCGGCCGAGGGTGCCCCAAGACGGCGTAAACTGGCGACGAAGTACCCGGTTTTTGATTTATACTATTATTATTATATGAAGCAGTAAGGATGGATGGAGCTAGCTATATTGCTGCTGCTGAGGTTGAGTATGAGCGTGTGCAGATTAACGTTGTGTCGGATAGTTTGGGCCAGCGCATGTATGCAAGCGAGAGAGAAAGTTTTGGTTATTATTTGATCGTAAATGGGAAATGCAGATTGGAATTAGAATCACTCATTTACGGGAAGGATTGAGGAACTGGTGGAGCAGGTACAGTTGATCTTACTACTGGAGAGAGACCACCGAGCCAGTGTGAGTGAGCGACACGCCTGTCGATTGCACGGCACCCCGAAGCACGACTGTGCTGACAATTTCGGCAGCTCAAGCAACGACACGACAGCGACAGGATGTCGATTTATCATATATATTATCGCATGAGAGTCGAAGACTAAGGACACTGCAGGACTTGATTGCACCAACCAGTACCTTGAAAGTAGCCGAGTTGATCAGCGGGACCAGGAATCGCACGATTTCGATCTCATGTCAATGAGGTCCAGGACTGGAATCAAGAGTCCAAGCTTCATTTTTGATTTTACGATTAAAAAATCACAAGTCAAGATTCCCGTGTTTATGCTTTTTTACGGGAGAGATTTGACATTGGAAACGGGATTCTATACCATTTAAAAATGGCTCGTGCAAGAGAGGCTTCACAATTGCATTTTATCTTAATTATTGTACCAATGTATGTGATTTGTATGGTCTGTTTACGGGAAATGTTGGCTTTAAAATGGTAAAAGTCGGGATTTTGGCTTGAAATCCCGTTTTTAAAGCGGCATGCTCATCACCGAATGTGAATGCGGATCCAGATCAACAAACACAACCAAAACGTCACGCATTTCGCCATCTCAAGATGGAGCAGCACCGGAAGAACCGCCGGCGGCAATGGGGCAAGACGCCGCGCAAGCTCTGGTTCCTGTGGGACCCGCCGGGCATGATCATCGCCTCGTTCGCCTGGTGCATCATGGCCGTGTCGCTGCTAGCGCTCTGGACGTCGCTCTCGCAGTGGGTCGGGCTCTTCTCGTTCGCGGGGCTGCTCGGCGCACTCTGGTTCACGGCGCTGCTCGGCATGTGCATGTGGTCGCACTTCGCGGTGGTGACGACGAACCCCGCGACCGTGCCGGCGAATCTCACGGGCGTGCTCCCCAGTAAGAAGCTGGAGGCAGCGGATCCATTCGCAGCAGTCGGCGGTGGCGTGAATGGGACACAAGAGGAAGAAGATGATGAAGAAGAAGAGGAGTATGAAGAGGTCGAGATGGAGATCCCGCTGAACGAGTTTGAGAACCAGGAAGACGACGGCACGCTCATGCTCTTCTGCGACGAGTGCGCTATCTACCGGCCCTCAAGGTGCGCTTGCTTGCTTGTGTCATTTCACTGTTGCTTTGGATTCAATGCGCCAAATGCGTACGCTAATGCTCATGGATCATTCATTATGCTGAATTATTTCCTTCCTTTGTTAGAGCTCAACACTGCAGCACCTGTGCGCGCTGCGTCGTGCTGCACGACCACCACTGGTGCGTATTCCTCCTACATGCATGTAGCATATTGTCCGCCTCTAGACATGCAGCAGAGCATGCATGCGGTTGTGATTATGCCACGACATGTCGTATTTGATTTGTCTCCACACTCACTCGGAAGCACTAACGTTACCGCTCACATGTCGCTATCCATCCATCTGACAAACTGTACTACATGTTGCAGCCCGTGGGTGAACAATTGCGTGGGCATCGGCAACCAAAAGTGCTTCCTGCTGCTGCTGTTGTACGTGACGGTGACGAGCGTGCACGTGGCGCTGTTCGTCCTCGCGCAGGTGGCGCTCTGCTCCAGCGCCAACGCTGAGTCGTGCGGCTTTGGCGACTTTCAGTTCCCCGGGAAGCTCGGCGTGTGGATCCTCGCCGGTGCGTGCGTGTTCGGTCTCTTCTGCGCGCTCATGTTCGCCATGGAGCTCTACAGCATCTACTTGGAGCAGACCTTCACGATGATCGCGGACCAAATCACGTGTCGGAGCGGCTCCAAGTCGCGCTCGCGGCTCGAGCGCCACCTGAGCGTCATCTGCGGCACGAACGGCTTTGAGCTCTCGTGGCTGGTGCCGGTCGCCCCGCGGCGCACGCGCCACGAGACCGAGATCGTCATGGGCTTCCGCTCGGATTACGGCGCGAGCGAGGGAGAGATTTGCTGAGAAAGCGCGATCAAGAGCAAGAGCGAGCGCATGCATGCGGTGGCACAATCGAATTGGCATTCTAATCAAAAAGGGCGAGTTAATCTTGATTCTCGAGTGCCGCCCAGACCAGTACAGTACAGTTCTGCAGTCGAAAATGAAGAATGGAGAGCGAAGGTGAGAATTGAAGTCGTGTGAGTCGGATCCAGATGCTACAGTAATTGTGATGGTGGTGATGCCAGCGGCGAATGGATAAACGGATCGGTGACGATAGACGAATCACTCAATCTAATGGCTTCACTGTTACCACAGACACACTGAGAAGAGCGAAGAAGAAGAAACAGGAGAACATGATGACTTTTCAGGATGGCTCGAGAACCACTCAGTTCTCACTTGTCATTTTGTCCACAATCACATTTGCATGCGTGTGGCAGATTGCGCTTCTGATGGTACCCATCATAATCAATGCCCGCCGGCTCCTCGTGCTTTTGCGCGCGTCCGACATGTAATATTGGCGTTTGTATGGAGATGGCGACTCACCACCACCTTCACTCATTCGTGTCGCGCCGCCACTATTTGCGTCAACATGGTGAGGGAAAGCGGCGTAATCCGGAACTCAGCCCCGACTGTACTGTTGCCTCTTTTGCCTCTGGAAGTGAATATCCAGCTTTCATCACAACTTCACGTTGCACGGGTTTTCTATT
Source organism: Globisporangium viniferum (assembly GCA_023333705.1). Taxonomy (NCBI): domain Eukaryota; phylum Oomycota; class Peronosporomycetes; order Pythiales; family Pythiaceae; genus Globisporangium; species Globisporangium viniferum. Next base: position 26,763 of record JAASFI010000152.1, read on the forward strand.
GTTCGCGACCTGTAGAACCTGATCGGCTGGCGCTCCCTGTCGCAGGGAAAGTGTAGGTAGAATTTTCACTTCCATCATCGCTTTCCAAGTTAAAGTCGGCGTCATCCACTTGCCTTCGGCATACAAACGCCAAGTGGAAAGTGAAATAGACGCAGCAAGCAGCTGCGCATTTTCGCGCATCTAATAAAACACCTGTCCGCCCGCGACTGAACAACTCCTCCGCAACTCCACACGAAACAATCCAGAGAACAAAAAGTCGGTTGCGCCACCCAAACAAGCAAGCGCAAGCAAGCAAACAAGCGATGCAAGTTTCATAACCGAACAAACAAACAAACAAGCAAGCAAGCAACACAACACAACACAACATGGTCGCGACCACTGCCTCGATCGCCGAGTATGGCGACCTGGCGGTGACGGTGGTGCCGCCGCCCGCGCCGACGCGCCTCAAGACGCAGGACAGCTTCGTGCTGCTGGAGGCGCAGCAGGAGGAGGACGACGAGCGCAACGGCGTCCCGCCTCAGAAGCTCAAGACCTCGCGCAGCTCCGGCAGCGTGCACGTGCTCGAGGCGTCGCCTGAGCTGGACGACGAGAGCGAGGACGAGATCCACGGCAACAACAACAACAACGACAAGCTGCCGTTCGTGGCGGCGACCAAGACGACGAGACAGACGAGCGACAGCAAGAAGCCGTTCCGCCGCGCGACGACGATCGCCGTGCCGATCTCGCTGGCGACGAAGAAGACCAACCAGTCGCACCGCCACAGTATTGACAGCACGTCCACGGGCGACGACAGCGGATCGGTCACGGGCTCTCCGAAGAGCACGGCGCGTCCGATGATGCGCTCGCAGAGCTTCCCACAGCGCGGCACAGTCTTGGAGGGGTTTGAGAACGGCCCAGCGCGCTTCCGCTTGTCCACGGTGGCGTCTGCGCGTGAGATTGTGCGCGAGATGTACACGTTCCGCATGCGCGAGTTCCCGAGCGAGTGCTGCCGCGACGCGGCGGTGGAGATCAAGCTCGGCCCTGTGTGGCGACACATGAAAGTAGAGATCGACCGCGAAGGTATGGTGTGTGCGCGCACGTCCGTGTTCCGCAAGAAGAACAAGGAGATCCGCATCTCGAACGACGACATTCTCGGCGCGTCGCTCGCTGAAGGCAGCAATGAGATGGTGGTGCACTACATGCAGGTAGGACGAGGCAAGAATGACAAGAAACTGATGCGCCAGTACAAGACCGTGGACGTGCGGTTCGCAGAGAGAGATGAAGCTGTGAAGTGGGTGCAGTCGATCCAGACGCTCGTCAAGTGGCTTGCGCGCGTGCCGCTCGAGTGCTCACGGAAGATCAAGGTGGTCGTGAACCCGCACTCGGGCAAGCGTCGCGGACGCCAGATCTTCCAGAAGTGGAAGCCGCTCTTTGAGCTCGCGGGCATCCAGTGCGACATGGAGGAAACCCAGTACAGCGGCCACGCGCGCGACATTGCCGCGTCGCTGGATCTTCGCGAGAAATACGAGGCGCTGGTGTTTGTCGGCGGCGACGGCACCGTGAATGAGTTTATGAACGGCATCTTCTCTCGAGAGGAGAGCGAGTGGCGGAACCTCGTGGCGACGACCCCGCTGTCGCTGCTCTGCGCAGGCACAGACAACGCGTTCGGTCTGGGCGTCGGAACACCAACCCATGAGTCATCAGTGTACTGCATCATCAAGCGCAAGATCCGTCCGTTGGATGTGATCGCGATCCAGGGCGACCTCGCAGACGGCACGACCCACCGCGAGTACGCGTGCTGCGGTATCAGTTACGGCATTGGCGGCGACATCGCGATGGAGTCGGAGAAGATGCGCTGGCTCGGCGTCTACCGCTACATGTTCCTGAAGATCAAGCGCGGAGCACTCATGCCTCGCAAGCACGAGGCGAAGCTCAAGTACGTGCTCTCAGACAACGTGGAGACCGACCCGACCACCGGCGTGCAGAACCTGCGCACGTACTTTGACATCGCAGACGATGATGATGCACATGATCAACATCACATTGAGCAGTGCAGTGTCTACGACGAGAGCTACAGCAACAAGCAGTGGACCGGCGACTCGAGTTCGATTTTCAATCCTGCGAGCGAAGCGAAGTACGGCGGTCAGTGGCGCGAGGAGGAGCACTCGTACGGCACGGTCGGCGTGTCGAACGTGTACTTTGAGACCAAGTACGCGCACCCGTCGGACGGTAACATGGACCTGATCATCGTGCGCAAGGGTCCGATGACCAAGATGATCGACATTGCACTGAAATACGTCGTGGGCGACTACCTCGACAGTACTCTCGCAGACTACTTCAAGGTCAAGGCGATGGTGATCGAGCAGGTGCAGCCGGACCCGATCAATGTCGACGGCGAAGTGTTCGCTGGTCCTGGTCCATTCCGAATCGAGATCGTGCCGCAGTTGCTGTGCGTGCTCTCGGAGAAGTAGTTGAACCTCGTTGCCTTCCAAGTACCATCCATCCGTCGTCATCGTCACCAGGCGTCAAGGTGATTATGAGAATAAGATCTTCGATTTCGAAGCGATCAAGTCGGTGTCTGCAGCGCAAGCGCTCGATTTTCGATTCGGATATTGCGGATGGGGCGACCAAGAAAGTATCGGTACATTCGAGGAGCTACTGTCATTCGAGCCAGCCAGTTTTCGTTCATTTCCTCCAGTTGCCTGTCTGCACCAATGCGGCGATCGAGTATCGTATTCGAACAGAAGGCAGGAGAGCAAGAAGAAGAAGAGAAGAAGAAGTCGCGGAGAGCGAGCGTCGGAAGAAGACGCGGCGCAAGAGTCTTTCGCGCTTGTTCTTTTTTGACAACAGACAACACGTCTGCGCGCTCAGCCGAGGGAGGGGCTCTTCTGCTGCTGCTGCTGTAGCACTTGGGAGCACGTTGGGAATGCTTCAAGAGAATGAGAGTGAGCTTATCTATCTAAAGTAAGTAAATATATCTACTTAATGTATTGCACACATGCACACGGAGAGCTCTTGTGCTTTTCCATAGTGTCCACATGCCTTGGGATTAATACTTGGAGCGAGTGGCATCGACACAAAAAAGTCAGATGGCTGCATTCGCGAGTCAACGACAAGCCAAGAGTTTTGTGGACTGTGGTACTGGGCATCTGATAGATACTTTCTGTTGTGCGTGCGAGGTTTTTCGTGGCTGACGCACGAGGTTGTTTCGCAAATTCTGGCTCTTTGTTTGCTTGCTTGCATTTGGGTAAATGCATGAAAGTGGGTTTTTTGGAGTGCTATTTACCAAGAAATGTATCCCTTGCAGATAGTCGACCGTGCGTACTTCAACTTAATGTGGCTCACATTAAAGATTGTGAGGATGCAATTTGGACCAGCAGCAGCGTGAGAAATTAATCACATTGTTCCAACATCGAACGTGTCCTGTGGCTGTAGAAGGAAGTACTTCAGAATACTACGTTTTATAATACTCCCGCGAAGAGTAATGAGGTGGTAAACGAAATAAGAGGCATGATTGAGTTTTTTTGCTGCCAACGTTGCGTTGGCTCAGCCGATGAAAATGGGATTTCATTGCGAATATTTTGCCTAGATTCTGTAAACATTAGCAACACTGTTTCGCAAAGGAAGCTATCAGCGAAACACATGTTCGAGACTCCAACTAATAGTTGTGCCTTTCACGCTCACAAGTTTTTTTTACGTTATGGTGCACAAATTAGATGCACAAGTCCGCGTCCGGAAATTTGTGATTGCAGCCCATAAATTTGAAATGAAAATCACTCAATCTAAATTCAGGTTATAGTCTCAGCAGTGTCCACCGACAACAAAAGCCATGACCGGCTCATTATCAACAGTATGATGAACATGTAGATAGAAACTTTTCGAGTAGTTTTCTCGCTCATTTAGATGGCCGCAGGCCAGATCACTATCAACTTTGGCTCACCAGGTTGTGTCAAATGCGACGATAGCCAATCATAATGCTGATGATAGCGCAGCATCTCTGTCATAGGGTGCACAACAGAGTCACATTAGGATAGCGGCAATTTATCGGTTTGTGTGCCAGTCAGGACTGGAATGTACTCACAAAAGCGTTGGTGATCAATGGTATTCCGACAACTAATTGGCTCCCTTTTCCATACTAGTGTGTCCCACACTAACTTGGTGAACTTGTGGTCTACTTACAGTGAGAGACCACTTTTATGATAAACATATTATGAAATCGTCCACGTTTTGCTGTTTTGGAACTGGAGAGGTTGGGCTGAGGCTCGAGAGAGCGGGGTAGGGTTCAGTAGTTCACTGGCGTTTTCGTCAAATCGTGCGTTTGTGAGCCAATTGGGCGGCAGGGATTCGGGGCTGGAAGGTCGCGAGCCCTACCCGCGTGTAAAAAACCTCAAATGGCTTGACTTGCGTGGGTTTGTTTGGCTCAGTCGTTTGTTTGTGTTCGAACCGAGGCAGAAAGAAGGAAGGAAGAGCGAGGAAGGACGCGCTTTTGCTTGCTTGTTGCTGGCTTGTGGGTCTGTTTTGACTTGGCGTTTGTATGCCCTCACCCCCCTCCCTCCCCTTTTCCTCCACATAAACAGCAGGCTTGTTGCCTTGGCTTACGACGAACTCACGAGCCAAACCAACTCAAACAAACGCAACGCGGCGGCAGCGAGCAACAAGCGAGCGAGCGCAAGAGAGAGGACGACCAAGCGAACCACAGCTGGCGGCAGTGAACGACAGACCGCACAACCGCGCAGCAGCGAACCAGGGCAAGCCCTTTGTCTTTCTTCTTGTCGTCGGTGTTTTCGGGCTCCCCCCCTTTCCCCCTCGCCCCACACACAATCGCGCAAGTGTGCTTTGTTGCGTGGGAGGTTCAGTTCCGATTGTTGCTTTGAGCGAAGGTTGTCGAGCGACGCAAGCACGCAGGCAGCAAGGCGAGCAAGCCCCCTCCTCCGCTTCCTCTCTCTCTCTCTCTCCTCATCTCGCCCCAGCACGCGCGACGACGCAGTGAGCGACTTCGCTGTCTATTGAGGACGCATCAGCAGCCGAGAACTCGTTGATTGGTACGTACACGTGTATCTGCGCGCTAGTGTAGTTTTTTAATGAGGGCGGGTGTGTATATTGCTTGGCGCTTGTCATGTGTGTGCATGTGCGGGTTCTTGCTTGCTTGCTTGTCATGTGGTGTGCTTTCTCTCCCTCGTGGAGTGACATGCTGAACACTTGTACCTTGTATCTGGCGCCGCTTGTCTGTGATGACCTGGCGTTCGTCGTGCGCAAGTGAAGGCACTAACTCACTTCATCTATCTGGCGTAACAGGACGCCAGAAAGGAAACCGCCAACTCGTGTGTGCTGCTAATTGATCGCCGCGCGTAAAGGTAACTACCAAGCTTGCAACAACAACAACAACAAACAACAGCAAGCAACAAGTTGCGCAAGCTGTTGAACAACACCCCACACTCACACACCCTTGCGCTTGTTTTGCTTGTTTACCAGCCACTCCTCTACAACAACAAACACATCCATCCATCCACCATGTCATTCAAGTTCTGGAGCCGCAAGAAGAAGAAAGCGCCGCCTGCGTCCAACGAGAACGCCGGCGCGAACGCGTACAACCACAACAATGGTAACCACAACGGCAACAGTGCGTACCCCAACAGCGGCAACAGCAAGTACCCCACGAACGCAGGCGCGTACCCGCCGCCACCCCCGCACTCGGCAAACGCGCGCACCATGAGCAGCAACGGCACAGAGTTCAACTCGGAGCGCGGGCAGCAGCCGTCGAGCCGCGGCAACGCCACGAGCAGCGCGGGCGGCAGTGCGCTGCCCTTCTCGCACCCGCTCTACGCCATGGACGCGGACGGCATGATCCACCTCAAGGCCACGGGCAAGGGGCTGGACGAGACCGACATCGCCGTGCACCAGGACGAGGTCATCAACGCCGTCGTCAAGTACGTGCAGGACTCGATGAAGAAAGAGCTCGGCTTCCAGGAGGTGTTTCTGCCCTCGGCGGACGCGCCCGTGAAGGCGAACCTGTTTGTCTCAGCCAACTACGAGAGCTGCAAGAAGCTGCTGGTGTTTGTCGCGGTCAGTCGTGGATTGTTCCCGGGATTGTGGAGCCGAGGGCTTGTGCTCCACGCTGGCGTGAAGGCCGGCTCGATGCTCGAATACTTCCGCAAGGCGATTGATGAGGGCTACGGCATCATCGTCGCGAACCCGAACAAGAACGTGATCGTGATGCGCGACGGCAAACAGCGCATCCAGATCCCCGGTTCGGCGTCCCCAGAAGAGCACATGGACTCGCTGTGGGACACGTACATTGCGCCATCGCAGGCGCGCCGTGTGTACTTTCTCGGCTACTCGTACGGCGGTGTGCTGATCAAGTACTTGCTGCAGTCCCGCGGCGACCAGTTCATGCGCCGCAATGGCGCGATCGCGCTTATCGAGTCGAGCCATCGCATTGAAGACGGCGACTCGCAGTCGGTCAAGAGCATCCTCGCGCACCGCACGATGTACTGGGAGAGCAACGACATGGCATTCCAGACCAAGCTCGACGGCGATGCACCGCACCGCACGGGTTGTACGTGTTTGTCTGCGGGTCGTCCGCCTCGCGCGATCTCGAACCACTACTACGTTACTGCGTTCTGCATTAACAAGATCCAGGACGCGCTGTTCCGGTTCCTCGACGTGCGCGATGCGAATGCGTACGTGACTGACGAGCGTCCGCAGCCGGACCCTCCAGCGTCGGCGCCACCGAACATCGGCTCGCTCGAGCGCCACAACTCGTCGCGTGGTGTCGCCGGCGGTAGCAAGAACTTCAACAACCCGGGCAGCGAGAAGCACTGCAACCTGTGTAAGTTCCACTTTACGCTCTTTGACCGTCGCCACCACTGTCGCATGTGTCAGCGCGCAGTGTGCAATGCGTGCTCGCGAGACCGCTTGTTTTTGCCTGGGTCGAGTACGGCGCAACGTGTGTGTACCGAGTGCGCGACGGAAGGCCCTCGTGCGAACAACAACACGCAGCTCAACCCTGCGCGCATGCAGCGCGCGACGAGCGACGCGCCAACGTCGATCTCGTCGATGGACGGCTCGTCGCGCGCGCGATCCGGCACGGAGATGTCGGACAACGGCGGCAACCGCTCCAAGTCGAACGTCGGCGGCGGTGGCAGCAGCAAGTTGAGCGTGGAAGACTTTGACTTGCTGAAGGTGATCGGTAAGGGCGCGTTCGGCAAGGTGATGCTGGTCCGGAAGAAGGTCCCGGACGGAACGGGCAACCCGAACGCGATCTACGCCATGAAGGTGCTGAAGAAGGCCTCGGTGTTCGCGAAGAACCAGGTGGAGCACACCAAGTCGGAGCGCCGTATCTTGCGCGACATTGACCACCCGTTCGTGGTGCGTTTACGGTATGCGTTCCAGACTGAGGACAAGCTGTACCTGGTGATGGACTACTACAACGGTGGCTCGCTGTTCTTCCACCTGCGCAAGTCGCGCAAGTTCTCGGAGAAGCGCGCGCGGTTCTACGCGGCACAGCTGCTGCTGTCGATGGCGCACCTGCACGAGCTGAACATTGCGTACCGCGACTTGAAGTTGGAGAATATCTTGATGGACGACAAGGGTTTCATCGCGCTGACGGATTTCGGTCTTTCAAAGGAAAACGTCGACGTCCCGGACGGCGCCAAGACCTTCTGCGGTACCGCTGAATACATCGCGCCCGAGCTGCTCAAGGGTCTGCCGTACGGCAAGGCTGTGGACTGGTGGGGCTTCGGCACGCTGCTCTACGAAATGATGACGGGCCAGGTATGTGATCTTGGTTATGTCGCGTTGCCTGTTGTTATCTTTATCACGATGCTAACATATCTTTTCATTTACTTTCCAATCTGCAGACTCCGTTCTTCGACCGCAACCGAAAGCGCATGTTCCACAACATTCTTCACCGCGATGTTGTGTTCACGCAGGCTTTCTCGGAGGACGCCAAGGATCTGCTCTCCGCGGTACGCTTTATTTCATTCTGTGTTGCCCTGACGTTCTTACCAAGAGCTATTTGCTAATCCTCAATATTTTCATTGATTCTCTCCTACAGCTGCTGCGCCGCGATCCTGCCAAGCGCCTTGGCTCTGGGCCATCCGGTGCCCAGGAAATCATGGACCACCCGTTCTTCGCCAGCATCGACTGGGATCTCTTGATGCTGCGCGAGATCGAGCCTCCGTTCAAGCCAGTTGTCTCTAGCGACGCCGACACCACGAACGTGGCGAACATCTTCACGCGCGAGATCGCTCGCGACTCGCCCGTGACGCAGGAGCTTGGCGCCACGCACCGCGCGCAGGCCCACTTCGACGGGTTCACGTACATGCCAGGCTCCGATCTCATGAAATAGCGAATCAGTTGTCTCGCGACGACGAAAGAAGAAGCCCCATAGTGTGTAACGTGTGTGCGTTTGTAGAGAAAAAAATGGACGAAGAAGCGATTGTTTGAGTTTGACGGACGCCGGCAACCAGGGAGAATCGACGACGGATCCGAGGGTTGGCGAAGGCGTGTATGAAGAGGAAGCGAGAGGAAGACGAAGAGGAGGATGATGATGATGAATGCCCAGGATCCCAAGCGAGCGACAATGGGACGAAGTAAAGGGCTCCCAGTGACAAGACAAGACGAGGAACAAGGAGAACACAAACAAGAAGAATGCCATAAACCAATATATTGATATACATATATGTATGAGCGTGGGTGTGTGTGGGTATGTGCTTGTTGCGTTTTCCGTTTGCCTACACGAGTGCATGTCTGCATAGTTTGGGGTGTCGTCTTTCAATCCGAGAGACGTTGTGATACTGCGTAGCGTCACACGCCCTCGTTCCTCGAGCTGTACGCACAAGCCAATGATCAAAGCAACCACCACCGACAGATTCGATTCATGATGCCAAGCGCAACACACGCTGCGTCATGAACGCAATTCGATGCCAATGGGGAGCAAGCGAGAGAGAGAGAGAGCACACAAAGGGTATTATTAGCTGCCAGCTAAGAAACTGAAGCTCAATGGATGCCACGCCGTGTGTGTGGCCCTGTGGCACAAGTTGTGTGGTCCGCCGCGCCTGCGCTCCTCGCTCGATCTCTGGTCCAAGAGTCTAGTTCTATTTGCATCCTGGTACTGTCTCGATAAGGAACCTGGATCCAAAAAAACATGGACCTGACCCAACACGCTCTGCTCTGCCTTTGCAGCCAGCCAGCGTCCGACGCAAAAGCAGCGAGCATTTATTTCCGGTAAGAAGCTGCCCCCGCCTGCCTGCCTTATCGTTATCTTTATTTTAATGCGTGCGCCGTTTCCTCCCTCGCTCCACAGCCCAAGCAAGCTCCAAGTGCTACGAATGGTTCTTATGACAGCTCGCCTCCGCTTTTTCAAGACAGACCGCGTGCTCGCAGCCAGTGGCAACCGCCCGCGTGAAGTTATTTTCTGCTCCCACATCCCCTCCACTCTCCTCTGCTCATTCCGCAACTTTCCTTCCTGGCAGCGAAACCAACCGCCTCCCCAAGAAGCTCAAGCTCCGAGACCCAGAGACCACCACTCCAGTCCCTCCCCACCAGCCTCTCCCTCTCTCTCTCCACTCAACGATGTCGACGGCCGCTCCGATCTGCTTTGGCGATGTGGTTGCGTTCACCGTCAAGACCGAGAGCAGCATGAGCTCCTTGGGCTTCCTAGAGCACAAGAACGATGAGTTCCTCCTCGTGGTGCCGCCGGTGAAGGAGAGCGCGAGCGCCAAGTTCCACGAGGCCGAGTTCATTATGTGAGTCGCTCGTGCATTATCTCCTTGCTTGGTTCGCAACAAGAGTCTAACAATGTTTGTTTGATCCGTTTTCTCATCATCTTCAGTGCTCCGATCCGATGCGAGAAGCCACCCACGAAGGGCACGCCGCTCAACTACAAGCAGCCGTTCGTGCTCATGACGTCATCGCAGTTTGAAGAGTACTCGCTCAACAACAAGATGAACTCGGAGGAAACGATCGGTTTGCAGTGCCGTGACGTCAAGGGCGAGATGTACCTCACCATCGAGAAGGAAGGCTACACGCTAGAAGCGGTGAGTCACATTTTGCCCACAAATTGGTCGCCCCAACCATTTTTTTTACTAATCCTGTGCCTTAATGTTGCTATTGAAATTCAGAATGTCGTGGATGGCGACGCGAGCGTGGACCTTGTCGTCGTGGACTCGAACCGCATGCGCAAGAAGTACAACAAGAAACTCATGTCGTACATGAAGAACAAGTCGGAGGCGCTCGGCGGCTACGTCTCGTGCGGCACGAAGAAGGGCAAGCCGCTCAACTTTACGATCACCAAGGTGCCTGGGGCGACCGCGACCAAGCAGTTTGTCCAGAAGCAGATCCGCCGCCGCCGCAGCACGCTCAAGACGATAGACTCGGCCAAGGCGGACGAGATCGCGCGCGCAAATCGCGTCGGCAGCGATGCCTCGGACGGAAGTGCGCTCAGCCCGACCGCGGCGAGCCCAACTACCGCAGCAGGCACTGAAGCCAAGCCAGCCGAGGGACCCACTGCGACGCCTACTTCACTTGCTGGAGATGCTTCCAGTGAGACGCCAGTGACTACGACCACGGCTGCAGCTGAAAGCACCCAAGAGGCTCGGATCTCGACCGCGAGCACTGCCGAGTCGGTTCCGTCTACCTCAGAGCCGCCAACACCAGCATCTGCTGCTGGTCCTCCTGCACCAGCAGCGCCAGTTGTGGCTACCTCTAACTCGTTGGTGGACCTGCTTTCGGACGTATCGCTTGAAGAAAAGTCGGCGCAGGAGAGTAGCGCAGTCACCCCGCAGCAGACCTGGCCGATGATGATCGCGCCAGAGGCAGCGAGTGACGCTACTCCAAGCACGGTGACATCTGCCAATGCGGAGACTGCGAAGCCAGTGATGGAGGTGAAGACGGTGACGACGCCAGCGCCAGTCACTGCTCCGGCTGCATCACCGGCGACCAAAAACAACTCCAAGCCACTCGCGTACGTCCCACCGTCGCCAAAGAAGCTCACGCAGCAAAACTCGGCGCTGACTGTCACGTCGGAGGCGGAAGCCGCCCACGGCGACGAAGAGAAGGTCGACAGCAACTGCTTGGGCGGCGGCCAGTGCTCGATCATGTAAGAGATTGCACTCTGTTCGCAGATTTAGCACAGTAGATGGAGAGCCAAGCAACACACATTAGGAGCCATCCAGAGACGACAACAGACCTCCAGCAGTGAGTCTGTTGTTTGAATATTAAAGTAACTATATAATCGCCACTTTCCCGATTCCTCATCATTATCTTCATTCACCACGTCAACTTTGGTTCTCTATCGCTTTGTGGACCAGAATCTCCAGGATCTCTTCTATTGCTTTCTCTGCTTCTTCTGCTCGTTTGTCCTCTTGAGGTGGACGCTCTGCAACTTGGAGTTGTTCAATTGTCCGCACCAGGTCGTCCACCGCGCTTGTCGCAGCGCCGACCATCGCGAGCTCCATGATCACGAGACTCTCTCTTCTGGACGCTAGGCGCTGCAGCTGCCGGCTGACACGGTCCTCTCGCGCCATCTGCTGCCTCGCATCCGCCTCTTTCTGCCGCTGACGGACCAATTGCGCCGCAGCGCTCTCACGCATCGCGATGCGCTGGAGTTTCTTGTACTCTTGTAGCTGTCCACTTGACGTGGACGCATCCGGTTTGTCGCTGATCATGAAGCCGTCTTTCGTTAGAAAAGGCTCCACCACGAGCCCTCGCTGCTGCGCGCGCCAGGCGTAAAAGTCCTGCTCCGAGTTCTCATTCGTGATGGGAGCGTAGATCGTGTCCCAGTGCGCGAGGAGCCGTTGGACCGCAGTGATCTGCACCGCGGCTTTCGGCGACGACGTGCTCCGGTTCGACGGCACGCTGTGCATCGACCACTGGCAGTCGTGCAGTCGCTGCGCGCGCTCGAGCGCCTCAAGCGACGGGATCCCGTACAACCTCCCAAGTAGTAGCGCTGCGATGAACCCCGTGCGTCCGTGGCCATTCATGCTGAACACGTAGATGTTGCGCTTCGCACGCAGCACGTCTTCAATGGCGACTAGGAAAGCGTCCAGCTGCGCTGTCTCGGGCACGCCGTCTTTCTGGATGGGGAAATGCATGAACTTGAGCTCCATCGTGAGTGCATCGAGAGCTTTCCGGGTTTTCTCTGCGTTCTGCTGCGCGAGAATGACCTTGTTGGTCAGGGTTTCGATCAGAACAGGGTCCTCTGGTGGTAGAGCGGCCGCTGTTGTTGCTCCTGGTGTTGTCGCTACAGGTGGCAGCCTGCTGTCGTCCAGTTCGGACTGCGCGAGCTGCACTTGGCGCAGGTTCATCTTCACCGCAGCGCGCATTTCGATCTGCAGCGCCTCGTATTTTTTGCGCACGACCCGTTCAAATATCCACGAGGTTTGTAGAGGCTGTCCTGCTTCGGTGGACACATTGTCAGATTGGCGGACATTTTCTGGTTGATGATGCTTGCTCTGGCTCGTTTGTCGTATGGAGAATGACGCTCTGGTGGACATTGCTGCTTTGACTTTGCTGTTGACGCGATTGAGCTGCTTCTGCTTGTCCTCTGATGCTATCAGAGTCGGCGCGACGTGCTCTTTCTCAAACGCCTCGAGCTCCGCGTCCTGCGCGAGGCAGATGAACACTGAGATCTCCTGCAGCAGCACACTCGTGGTGTAATCTGCACGCGCGACAATGCGCCGCGCATCGCGAAAGCTCTTCCCGAACGGGTACACGCCCGCGAGCACGCGTCCACGGACGACCCAATACGACATGTCTGTTGGCCCGGCGTGGTTGGCGCGGAACTGCTTGTACATCTTCATGTCGTCGACCGCAAAGCTACCGTCGTTGCGCTTGTGCGCGTACACTCTTGGCAGCTTGGGCAGCGTCATGATGCCGTAGCTCGGGTGCCATTTGGTCTGTTCGTGGATCTCAAAGTGCCGCCGCACGTCTGGGTCGTTGATGCGCGTAGCCGCCGCCCACCGCTGGAGCGTGTTGCGCTGCTTCTCGCGGTACTGCTGACTCATAAAGTTGTAGAGCTTGGCAGCTTCGACCTGCCTTCGCTGGTAGAGCTGCAGCGCGAGAAAAGGTGCGTCCAGGCTCCCTCTCCGACTCGCCTCAACCTCTTGCCACTGCTGCGTCAGTCGTCGCAGCCAATTCTGAATGCGCTTTGCGCCGTGGTGCCTCTGCTCGTGGAGTTCCTGTCGCCGGTGTCTCTTGACGAACTTGCGCCACTGTTTCCACGCAAAGCCGATGTACACGTTCAGCATCTGCGTCATGACGGACTCCAGGTGCTTCTTCTGCTCTTGCTCCGGGAACAAGAGCTCGCGCTGCTCGACGAGGAAGAAGCGGATCCGCCCAGACGGCTGCCACGGAATTGGTGCTGCTGTCGTCATAGAACTGGAGCGTAAAATATGGCACTTCCTATGTGGTAGTTGAGATACCTGGGAAGCCTGAGATGAGGCAGTGAGCGTGGCCGCGTCCTCCTCTTTCAGCTGCTCCTCACGTCCGATCGCCTTCATCCACGCACGATAGTCCCACTTGCCCCTGCCGATATCCTGCAGGAACTGGAGATCGTCCTGCTTGGACAGTCGGATCTTGAACTCGGCACCGAGGATCGCGTCGACTTCCTCGAGGATCTCGTTCAGCACCAGCACCGACGGGTACTCGCTCGCGACAAAGCGGCCGCTGACCTGTTCGCGCCGGAACTTCATCCGCGCGACCGCCTCAGCGGTGATCACCGCCCGAAAAGCGCCGAGCTGCGTGGGAAAGATGCCGATCTCCTGGGGCCATTGCGAACCAGTGAGTGATGATGGTGGTGTTGACTTGTGGGGTGATGAGTGGTGGTCGCTGGACTCTGTCGGGTGGCTGGCAGTGATATTCAAGTCCAGACTCGCTCGGAAGAACCCATTCGGGAGCACCTCGACGCCGCGAAGCCACACGAGCCGGTAGTAAAAAGTGGACTGCGCGTTCGTACGCACGCCGTCGTCGTGGATGACGGTGCCGTGCAGCAATTCGCGCGACCAGCGGCCGCAGGTCTCGGGCGTCCGGAAGAACACGCGCGTGCCGATGGGCAGGAGCAAGCGGCTCTCGACCTGGGTCGTCGGGTCCCAGTGGCTCAGCGCTGGAAGAGTAGGATGCGCTCGCGGCGACACGATCGGCGCTGCTGGTGGGAGCTCTTCATTATGTGTTTGAGAGCGATTCTGACTGTCGAGCGGCTCGGGATCTTGCACGACGACGTGTTCTTCGCTTGGGTTCTTGGGCTGCTCGACGAGCTGTTGAATTGTGTGCGAAGCGAGCGATGGGATCTGAATGGAGACGAAGGAAGGTAGAACACATGTCAGTCCAGTTTACGCTGATACAAACAAATACGCACACGTATACACGTACAATGTGGATCGCGTCCGTGCACTTGAAGCACAGCCGCTGGTTGCACTCTTTGCAGCAGAACGCCGCTTCTCTCGAGCAGCACTCTTCGCAGAGGAGCGGCTTCGGTTGTCTCTCAGAACATGAAGAAGAAGAGCAACTTTCGCTCTCGATAGACTCGTCCGAAGAGAAGATCTGCTGCTGCTGCTGATACGGAGGACGGTCTCGCCTTACTTTAGGCTGCTGGAGCTCGTAGTCGCTCTTCACAAGTGGGAAATTGACGCGAATCCACTCGGGGAGGAAGCTTTCGGCTTCGTTATGTTCCTCGTTCTGTTGCTGATGATGCTGTGCTGCTGGTCGTGAGCGCTCTTCTTCGTCGTCCTCAGGTAGTGCTTCGCCTTGGTCTTCTTCTTGGATCATCTCCATGCCGTCTACACAACCATCCTCTCTTTGAGATTCGCGAGCTTGGCGCTTTGCATCCCTGCCCAGAGACTCGGCCGTATCCGCAACAAACGCTTCCTCTTCTTCCCCACAGAACTGCGCCGCACATTGGGCTTGTGGCTCTTCTTCCGCATCCTTTGGCTGGCGAGTCTGCGCATCGACGTCGGCCTCTTCTCCGCTGGCTCTGTCCATCCAGCTCGCATTTGCAGGAGTTTATCGTGCCAAACCTAAAACTGTGGATCAGTAGATCGAGTGAAGCGTCGTGATGACAGGTCGCGCCATCGATAGCGCGAGCAAGCCCTTCTTTTAAAAGAGGAACACGGTTGGGTCAGTCCATTCAGTCAGTCACGAGGATGGTCAACACAGATAATAAAGTGGCGACGACACCTCCAAACTCATGAGCGATTCCTTCTGTGTTTGTTGGTTGCGTTACGATGAGAGGGGGTTCTGTCTTGTGAAAATCACTACTGGTACGTCGTAGCAACTTCGACGTTTTCTTCCACTCTCTCGTCAGGCGCACGCGCTCTTTTCTTCTTTCAATGCTGCTGCTGCTTCCGCGTTGTGTCTGTCTGTCTGTGTGAGTGTCTTGACCTCGAGTCTTGATTGTGTCTGTGTATGTGTGATGTGTAATAGCACGTCCGTCTTCATCGCGCGCTGGGGTCGGTCAACCCTTCCTTCCCGAGTCTTCAAGTCATTGTGTGTGTGAATGTGTGTGTGTGAATGTGTGTGTGTGGTATGACTGAAGACTGGCTGGCTGACGGCTGAATGGGACTTAGTTGCCGTTGTTCAGGATCGAGCCGGGGTGGCGGTACCCGCCGAGCGCATTGTGCAAGTGGTGGCGCTCGCGCTCACTCGCGCTGTCCAGCGATCCGCTGCCGAGTCCAAAGAAGCCCCCGCCGCTCGACGGTGGGGGTGCCAGCGTCGCAATCGCAGGATCGTAAAAGCCCGACGCCGGCGTGTTCGCGGCAGCCAAGCGGCTGCTGCCACTACTCGAGTCAAAGCCCAGCGAGCTCAGGTTTCCGCTGTTCCAGGCGCTCGGGGGCAGTGGCGGCTGCGGTCCATTGCCGTTGCTGTTGTTGGACACTTCCGGAAAGAGTCCACCTCCGTTGGACGCACCGTTGTGTGACGGGTAGTCGCCGCCAAAGCTGATGTTCACGTTCGGTAGCATCTGCTGCAGGAACGCGAGCCCCGACCCCATCCCGACGCCGTCGTTGCTGTTGGCGTTCAGTCCCATGCCCATGTCGCTTCCAAAGCCACCACCGCTGCTGCTGCCAAACGGACTTGGATTAGGCGCGTGGTGCAGTTGCTGTTGTTGTTGCTGCTGGTGATGGTGGAGACTGTGCGAGCCCAAAGGAGGAAACGCCGAGGTGTCCTGGTGCATTGGGAACGAAGACGAACTGCCCAGACCGCCCACTGCAGCTCCGTAGCCAAACGGACTCGACGGGATACCGCCGCCATTGAGGTGGTGGTGGTGGTGGTGCTGAGGCGCCGCAGGGGAGCTCGGGATCTCCAAGCCAGAAGGCTGGTTTGCAAATGCAAAGCGCGAGCTGCGACCATTGTTCGCAGGGGTCTTCGCCTGTGGAGTGGAGGATCCGTGCGACAACGGCGTGCTGACGCTGCTAATGCTACTGCTGCTGCTGAGCTGCACGCCGAGAAGTCCCGCCAGCGCGTCCGAGGACTCCGTGCGGCCGCTAAAGATCGCGTCAATCGACGCAAACGACAGCGACGAACCCGCACTGCTGCTGCCTACCGATGATGGCTGCTGCATTGGCAATGGCAGTGGCGGCGGCGAAGCAAAGACACTGCTGCTGTTGTGTACACCGCCATGGCTGAGACCGCTGTTCGTGCCCAGTGGATCATTCTCGTGGTTGTTGTCCTTGAAAGCCGACGCGACGCCCCACACATGATCTGGTTCCTGGATGCTCGTCATGCCACCGCCGCGATGGATGCCGCCGTCAAAGCCGAGTCCGAATGGACTGAACACACTTTCTCTAGCAACATGCACTGGGTTGTGGTGGTGGTGGTGGTGGTGCAGGTTGAGCGCATCGTCTCTGTCGTCCTCCGAGTGCAGCACGACCGACGGGCTCGGGAACGGCTGTGCCCACGCCGGCTCCTGTGACGATGAGCCTCCCGTCGCCAGTTTCAGTGCTTCCAGTGGACCAACAATGACCGAAGCAGCCTCCTCTGCGACGACACTGGATGCCGTGGAATCCCTCTCACGAGCTGTAGAAGATGTATCAACGTGCAAATTTGGTTTTCTAGACGCGTCGTCGCTCTTGGGGACTGGCGGCGGCAGCAGCTGAGACGCCGAGTGGGTCCTGCTATTGCTCTCCATCAGCTTCTCTGCCATCGTAAGATCAGGTGATGGTGCGCGCGCAGATCCGCCCGCGACAATTTTACTGAACGGCTCGGAAATCGTTGTTGTGGTAGTTGATGAACTCGCTGCAGACCCCGGCGACGATGTGGAGCTATCGGATCGGTGTGCCGACTGTTTGAGTTTATAGATCGCAGCTGCGCTCTGTGCTTTCCGCTGAGCATCTGCGTGTTGCTCTGAAGATGCTCCTGAAGATGAAGATGCGCCTGCCGCCTGTGGACGGTACGGCGGCGGGAACTCCGAGCCTGCGCGCACTTCTGGCAGTCCGCCGTTCATCGTCGACTCTCGGAACGCCGCTTTGCCCGAATGCAACGCTACCCATACAAAAAGAAGACAATAGACAAATGATGAGCTCTCTGGGCATCTCGTTTCGCGTTGTTGTCCCCCATACGCTGCTTGGCTGCTTACCCGACTGCATCTCCTCTTTTGTAAAACTGTCGTCCTGCTCGCCCAATTCGTGCAGATAGAGGCAATCCGGATTGTTGCACACGAGGTTGCGCAGAAAAAAATTGCAGTACTTGGTGGTCCCGAAACTCGCACTTTGTATCATAACCATAGCCAGTCAAAGTCAGTCTCCCTGATGATGCGCCAAGAGCTCCTCATTGGACCCAAGAGCTACGCTAAATGCCATAACAAACGAACGCACCGTAGCAGACTGCCGTCGAGGTAGTAGCCGTCTATTGCGATGATGCACGCGAGCGCGTCTTCCTTGTTGGAGAATGTGATGTACGCGCTCGCCGTCGCGTTCGAGCGGTCCGCACTCAAGTGGGACTTGTTCACGACCGCCTTCACGATCTTGCCATACTGCCCAAAGCACGCAGCGGACCGCAGCGTCTAATAGAATACATCCAACAAAAGCAATGTGAGTCCACTACTGTCAGCACACACCATAGTGCCAATTGTATATACGATACACAAAACGTACATCTTCGTCGGCGAAAGTCTGCGGCAGGCCGATGGCGTAGACCAAGTTGCGCTGCATGACGCGCACGTTCGCGAGGCTTTTGCGGTTGACCGTCTGCTTCGTGGACTGCGCCGCGTTGCGCCGGTCGTTCTTCTCCTTCTGCTTGCGCTGCTTCGTTCGCCGCACGACACTACAGGCGATAGAGAGAGAAGCATACACACAAGATATGTTGATGAGTAAATACGAAGCCATACAGAAATAGATGAAAGGAAGCACAACGCAAAACGCACTCTTCGCGGTCGAGCGTGTTCTTCTGCTTAGAGATCTCCGAGTATGGCGTGCGGCAGGCCGGACACAGCCCGTTGTACTCGTTCTTGATCTGGTGCCAGCACCACAGACACACCTAAAAGCCACAATCACACATGAAGAAAGAGCGCCCGTGTGAGCACCACCAATCGCTACAACATGACAGTCATGTACACACACCCACACCCATCCACAGGCAGCCCCCCCCTCTCTCTCTCCCCTTTCACATACGCATACACACAGTGAAGGGGGGAACGCCTCCATACACACACAGCCATTCCCAAGAGGGAAGGGGTGGGGAGGAACGAGGGGGGGGACATGCCGGGAGAACGCCAGAGAAACAAACAAACCCACAGACGAAACGAAAGCAAAGGAAAGGGGGGAAAGCGCACAACACGCAATGCGCAAAGGCGCAAACCGCACCTGGTAGCCGCAGGGACAGGCGTCGAAGGTCTTGTCCGTGATGTCGAGCTCCTCCATGCAGAGCGGGCAGCAGTCCTGTTCCTCCTCGTCGGCCATGGTGCTTGCTTGTAGGAAGGTGGTGGTGGTTGCTTTTAGGTGGTGGTGGGCGTTCTCGCTGTTTCTCTTTCTGTGTGGGAAGTGTGTGTGTAACTCTTTCTCTCTCTCTCTCAAAAAGAAATTGAAGGCGAGCGGTCTCTGATCCTCTCAATTGCCAAATGGGAACCGGTTTTACCAGGATATATCCTCCTCTCCATGCTGAATCGGTTTTTAACAAGATAATCCTCCTGTGCATGTCTAATGATGGTACAGATATTCTCCATGGTTACAGCGCGATTTTCGACTTTGGCAGGGAGGATAATTTAACGTCGAGCGGGACCGATTTTAGCAGGGCTTTCCTCCTCGGCTCGTTGTTTGAGTGGCCAAATTGGGAGAAAAACGCCAGACAAATATTTACTAAAACACACAGATCACTTGCTTGACAACAGAAGTAGCCTATTTGGTTGAGGCTATATCGGTAAACTTAAACTTCTGATGTAGTCTCTAAAAAGACACTTATTTACATCCATAACCACATGACACTTGTGTCAAGCAATTTTTACATGCTTGCGATTGTATTTTCAAATATACGTGGAGGCTGGCTGTTAAAGCTGTTACTTAGTACACCGTCTACCCTATCTATCTATCTATATATATATTTTGACGTGTCCGTCCCGCTCCATTTTTGTAATTTTCGAAAAGAAGGTGGTCGTTGCTATCATTTTCTGTGTCAAGAATCATCTCACCTCTTTAAACAACCAGACCTTCTTTTCAACATAAAAGAAGAGTCGCTAATTGTTTTGGCTCTTTACGTGATTTAAACAGGGAGTATGCCTTTTACAGACATTTTTCAGATTTAAACCCCCAAGTTTAAAACATAATACAGATTCAATCTTCAAAACACTGTTGCTTGGCATAAATTTGCCCCCTTATCCGTCGAAGACGGGCACAACAACCTCGTTTAGTCATACAATGACTATATAATGATTATGGTGCACGACGCGGATCTCAAAAAGTTTAATGACTATTCGTTGTGTATGGCTACTTGTGGTGTACAGTAGAACCTCCACATATGCCTGCCCCCGGAGTCGTGCTTAACCTACCCTCAGGGTTAGGTTAAGCATTATTTTGTAAATCACTCCATACAAACCGTAGTATAACATAATGACATACAAACATGCGCTGTAAATTTGCAATGGGCGAAAGCTCGTCGTGATGTGGTCCACGCGAACATCTACCAGTGTACCATGAGGTACTGAAACTAAATGAAATCTCCTTCTGGCCTAAAGTAGTCGGCAGTGTGTGTTTGCTTTTTCCCATCATCGATGCCTTTTTGAAGAAGCAAACGCGTGCTCTACAGCAAGCCGCTTGCGTTTCGCTGAAGATCAAACAGTGCGTTGGCTGAGTTGTTGCGCCAAAACTGTTAAATGCTGAGAAGTGCCTTGTAAACACCAGCGAGAGAGAGCGCTTCTTCGTTTTCCTGGCTCTGGTCTTTATGTTCAGTCTCGAGCGCGTCTGTCTGTGAATTGCTGTTGATGGTGAAGGTCACAACAAGGTCGAGAATCTCTTCCCTGCAGAGACCAAAGCCAGTTTCGTTGACATTGATGTCCACGAAATCGGCTGCCGCCATCAAGTTCAGGTGCTGGCCGCAGAGCTGTGAGCACCTCCTCTAGCTCTTCGATTGCTGATTCTGCTAACAGCCCAGCACTCAAATCGACTTGGCGACAAGGGGAAATGTTGGTGTGATTCTAACAGTTTTTGATCGTGTCGTCTTTCATTTGTCTCCACACTGTCTTGGCCATGTGCATCGCCATCAACTGGTCGATCGCAAACAGATCAGCGTTCGCGTTGCCTGCCATGAGCTTGTCGATTGTGCGCATGATGGTCTCGCGAAGGAAGTACACCTTAAAGGCGCGAACGACGCCGGCGTCGCGTGGCTGCACGTGAGCGGTCAAGTTTACTGTGGAGAACTCGATGCGAATGTTTGATAGCTTGGCCTTGTCGATGTTGTGGCCGGAGAAGTTGTCCAAGAAGAAGAGAATGCATCTTCCTTGTTGGAGCAACGAGAAGTCCCACGACAGCAGCCACGCAGCAAATATCTCCTTCGTCACCCAAGTAATTTTGTTGTAAAAGTACTGGAAGCCGCTAGCTTCTTCTTAAAGTAACGTGGCATTCGATGCTTGCCGATGAAGAACGGTGTGAGTCGTTCTGTGTCTGCCGTGTTAACAGAAAACAAAAGTATCAAGCGGGTTCTGCTCTACTTCACACTAGGTTGTGGAGCTCTCGCTGGACCTCGATCAGGAACGCACGCGTAAATGAACGAGGTTTCACACGCATTCCAAACGTCTCCAAGAGTTCTTCGAGGATCCTTGGCGAGGAGAGAAAAGATGATCCCAGCGACTCGGTTGCGCTCGGGCTGGATCGCGGCTTGGGGGGGCTGACGAAGCTTCTCCGTGAAACAATTGGAGCTGAATTCTGTGCCGGCGTTTGAATTTGTCAAGAACACGCTTTGGCGTATTGGAAGGTCGTTGACAACAACTTACATCCAGATGTTTTGGATGTAGTCGACCTTGACATTTGACATTTGGCTCAGGACCCAAATTGGGGCTTCGATTAAGGGTAGAATTGGTTGGTACAGAGTCAGGATACAACCAAATATAAACGCACAGGTTTCGGGTTATCAAAAAAAAATATTTTAGGTTTAGTCTCACGTTCCTCCCGCATTTACCACATTGACAACACGGCCCAATTGATGATGTGTTGATGAAGGATTTCGGAGAATTTCATGCGCAAAAATGCAGATGCACTCTCTTAATACAGTCATTTTTCCCACAGTAACACTTTGTAAACACTGATCAAGACGCTTCTAGGAGAATTTCGTGTCCAAACAACCCCTGTTGTTGTCCATTAAACACGCTGGTCAAGAAATGAAACAAACTCTTACAAACGCTATGCTATGGTGGTCGAGACGATTTTAAGAGAGCCCGTGTCGTCTTCGTGCACCAAATATGTTTTGAAACGAACTCTTTAGACTTACTATTACTGTATCAACGCTCCTTTTAGTTTCGCGAAATCGTGACCCACTAACAGCCGTGAGTCGCTATATTCGTGTTTTTTGCATGTGCTACTTTACCCCCCCCCCTCCATTCACCGCACACAACTTTACACAATTATTTTTTCTGAATATGTTGGAGATTTCAACATCCTGTTTTATCTTGCATTTACTTTATTCTTGCTAAGTACTAATTTGTGGAGCTGAAGGTGTTTTTTCCTTGTCCTACCCCATATCCAACATGTTTCTGCAGATGTTGTATCTTAAATGGCAAAACCGCCCAGATGGTAAATAGTGATGTTGAATCCTCCCTCTTTGACAATATCCTTTTTATCAAGTGTACACCTCTGTGTCTGAATAAGCTCTAAAAGAGAACAAAGAACCGCTACAAACGGACGATTGAAAGCCAAAAAGAGTTCATTTCGCTCACATTCACGAACAAAAGTCAAACACAAATCAAATGTAGGTTAATCTCTGCTCGCCATCGTCAGACCTGATGTATTCACGCACGCTTCCATCCACGCCACCTTCATTGGCGCCCCCACATGCCGCTTCTTCGCCGCCTGCATTTACACCAGTGGCCTGATTCACGTTACATGGTACTTCATTCGCCTCTGCATTGTTCTCCTCTAGCACTGTGTCGTCCTCCTCCGCATAACCTTCATCATCACCGACCGCTTGGTCGACACCCTCGCCATCGCCCACCTCGTCCTCGCCATCTTCTTCGTCTGCTTCACCCTCCGGACTCTCGTCTTCTCCGTCGCCAGCATCACTCTCTTTGTCATTCTCATCTTCTTCAACATCCTCTTGCTTTCCTTCAGCCTCACGAGCACGGTTTGCGCATAAGTATTTGTGCTGAAATATGAGCTGGTAAATTTGTTCCGTTGTCCCACAGATTGTGCCATATCTGGAAACACGTGAGCGTGTTTCCAGTGTGGGCACGACGAACGCAGCCGCATAGGTACAGCCTGCGATTTCAACGTCATAGAAACGAGCACGTTAGGAATAACAACGAATATACTCACATCGGCGTTTGCGCTTACCTGGCGTCACCGTCCGAGCAGGTCTCGCAGTAATATTTGGAGAACTTACGCGGCAGCTCTTGAAGAAGAGAACACATCTAGCACGTCCGCGGGATTGCCTTGTAGCGCGTATTGCCGTCCTTTATGTACGGCACTTTGTCAGGGTTTTCCTGCTGGACGTGGCGGATAGATGGTACACTTGCAGTTGTAGTGGCGGACGACACCAATGGGTCCTGTGCAGCATGTTGGAGAAACAAACAAGTTAGTAACACTTGGTGAAACAATGTTGGATCTCTTCCAACATCTGTCAGTTTTGATTCACGTACCTCGCTGGCGCCGAAATTTTCTGCTGACACTTCAAAAAGCTGTGCGTGCAACGTCTCGGGAAACTCGTTATGATTTGAGAGAGGATGACCTTGGCGTTTCGCGTTCTCTTTGTGGACAATGAAGGCGTTGACAAGCGCCATATCTACCAAGCCCAGGAAGAGGGCTTCGTAGTATTTCCGGAAGACGAACGATATCTGGAGAGAGTACCGTTGGAGCCGCAGTTGGTCGTGGATGTCCACCCCACCCATCCACTGTAATGGGGCGCTGTACCACGACAGTCCCCAAAACACAGCACACACGCTTGGTGCGTACGAGGAAGCGATATCCCGACTTGGAGGGAGGAAGAACGACTTGAGGGCTTGAGGGTAAATTTGCAACTGAATTGAAATGCTGTTATGGTTCCTGTCGCTACTCCTATTTAGCCTCAAGGGCTCCTAGAGGTTTTACAAGTAAAACCTACACATGTATGAATAAAACCTACGAACTGATATATAAAACCTTGGGTACACTGAGGTTCAACCCATAGGACCTTGAACTTGAAGTCCGGCGGAAAATTCCCTGCGA
>JAASFI010000153.1:0-50240 GCA_023333705.1 Globisporangium viniferum
CCTGGACGCGCGCGAGCGCCTGACGTCCAACATCGCCGGCACGCTCGCCAAGGCGTCCAAGCCCGTGCGGGAGCGCGCGATCGCCAACTTCTTCCAAGTGGACGCGCACTACGGCCAGCGCGTGCAGGAGAAGGTGGAGGCCCATCTGGAGGCTTCCAAGAAGGATGAGGGAGTGAAGAAGACTCGCCCTGCGGCGCCTCTGAACCCACCTCGCAAGCCGTACGTGGTCGCTGCGCCATAAGACAGGTTCAAACGGGAGAGCTTCTGGTAGTGTTTGTGTTTGTAGTGAATTTGCATAGTTTCAGAGTGTTGGAGGTGAAGCCATGCGCTGCCAGTGCCAGCGCATCCAACCCTGTGGCAATAATGTACTTCGTTTATTCCTTCCTGTGTACCTCCTGCGGTTCGTGTGTGCTTGCGAATCAAAGCGAGGGCCGCATCAAGTTGTTGAAGGGAACTTCAACGACCGTCACTCCCCGTCCAATACGCGATTGGACCAAATGTTACCACATTATGGAGAACCGCATTCCGCGTGACCAGGAGCAGGGGCCGGAGAAAGGATCCGCACGCGAGTTCTCACCCCACTCTCTTGATCATTTGTAGGCATAAAAGACGAGAAACAATCTGGCACTCTCGCCGAGCGGTTTCGTGCCAAAGCTCACAGCGTCAGCGATGTAGAAGCCTTCGCCATCTTGCGCTCGACGGCGGTAGAGCACAGCCGCGGCTTCGAACAAGCCCCGGTTGTCGGCATTGCGAGAGTAAATGTACATCAGCACGATCGCTCGCAACTTTGGAATCTGCGCAAAGTACGCCGATGCCCAGTCGTGCGCTCCCTGCAGCCTGCGGTTCTTGAATTCTGTCACGACGATTGCGCGAATCTGTGAGCGAAAGCTCCTACGTTCACCTGGTGGGTGATGCATCGAGCAAACGTCGTTGTCAGGACATACCACGCGGTTTGGCAGGGTCACGTCGCCACCAGCGCCTCCACTCAGGACACGAAAGCTCTCAGCACAGTACCACATGACTTTATTGACATCTCAATTGCCGCTTGCGACAACTCGGGGTACTTGAGCTTTGCGATGTAGAGATCTGCGAGCGTGGAATTGTTCAGCGTGCTCTCATCACCGTCGAATTTGGCTTCAAAGCGGATCGAGTTGTACGGCTCGTTCGTCGCACTGCTGAGACATCTCTTTAGCGGCACGTCGCGAGAGACGAGCAGCGGCTCGTCGTGCACGTCTGTGCTGTTAAACTCCTCTCCAGCGCGCTTGATTTGTCCTCTTGTGGAGAAGCCGCGAGCAGTGTGTAGATCGCCATGCTCTCTCTCTCTCTTCACGAGTGATGCCAAGTCGCGGTTTGCAGGTAGACAAGGAGAAGAATTCCCCCCCCATTGGGACGAGTCGTGAAGCAGCAATATCTAATAGCCTATCCACCGACAACTGCTCGCCCCACACACGCCAACAAAGGCAACTGTCGAGTGGAGTTCATCAACCAGTGGCCACAACTACAGTGTACTCATCCTGCCTCGCCCAGTCCCACATCATGCGTACGCGTGGGATCCAACCCGTCTCATAGATCCTTGTTGTCAACGCTCATCTTGAACACAACAAGTGGAAAACAACAGTAACAGTTAGAAGGACATTTCGGACATATAGTGCAGTACCCTGCTTTAATGAACACGCTATGCAGAGACCTGTTGGTACATTACGTATTTCTTTGTGTTCAAGAATGTGACGATGGGGATCCATCCATTCGTGCAAGGAGCATACTAGTACACCCAAGCTCTCACACACCACTACATAGATGACAGAAAATGCAGGATCATCATCCTGATGGGAAGCGATTGATCGACCGACCGACCGCCTTCTTTCGTGCATGCAAACGTCCTTGAAGATTGAAATATGTGTATCCAAGCAAAGAGAGTGAGAGTGAGAGAGAGAGAGAGAGAGAGAGAGAGATTGAGAGTGTGTGTGCGATCGCGCGACTGGCTCTTGAAGGCGATCGCCTCTGCACGAGGAGCTCATTTCACATCCTGGTGTCTTGCGGCTGATTCACAGTCAGGAACACGAGCAAATGCGAATGCCCACCAGGGCTTCATGGAGAAAAGAGGGACTGACTGACATCTGGACAAGTGCAGCGGCGGGTGTGTCTTCACTCAGAATCCTCTCTCTTGCAAGTGTGACACGTGCTCGATGAGCGACCCATTGACTGACTACGTCACTGCTTAAGCGCGACCTCTCGATATCGATTCTTACAGGTATCCTATTTTGCTCTTTCAATCATAAACCCTTTTTAGGCGATACAACAAACGAGCGAATACATCAGGATACTGGATGCCAAAGGTTTCGTCACGATGCTCAATGCGCAGACAGCCATCAAGACATCCCACTGTAGCTAACGCGAGTGCCACGCTCTTGACGCGCGAATGGCTCACCTCTGTCACCGCCAGCGTAAAGGTCAGCGCGCGACAAAAAAGATCGCGCTCTCTCTTTGCTGAACTGTTAGTGCTCTCTTGACCATCAGCATCAGCACTCGCACAAGAAAGACCCCAGGGCACTCATCCCTGCCAGGGCGACATACTACAGTACTCAGTAGGGCCTAGGGCCAAGGAGAGCAAGCTGCCGAGCGCCGTCGTCCTGCTCTCACTTTTCAAAATCCCCCCAACGCCGCACACCACGCGCGTACTCTCCCCACACCCACAACCTCAAGCCCCCATCAACCACGATGTTCATCAAGTTGTCCGTAATCCTCGCTGCCGCGCTCGTCGCTTCCGAGTTCCAAGCCGCGACTGCTGTCGACTACCTCGGCGGCTGGCTGCCGACGCCTCCAAAGGAGCAGTGCGTCGACATCTGCGTCAACTCGAAGGCGGCACCGACGTGCCTGACCTCGGACCCGGCGTGTCTGGCCAAGAAGCAGCGTCCGGGTGACTTTGACTACCTGCTGCTGGAGCAGATCTTCGTGCCGCAGTTCTGCCGCGACCTGCTCGTGGGCGTCGACTCGACGATCTCGCACCAGAACGTGCTCCCGTACCCGAACGGCATCACGTGCAAGCCCGAGGTGGTCAAGAGTGAACTCACGATCCACGGACTCTGGCCAAACTACAACGACGGCTACGCCGGCTGCTGCAACGTGAGCGACACGATCGGCAACCACCCGTACAACGCGCTCGAGTTCTTTGAGAACCAGGTGGAGCTGGTCGCCGAGATGGGCGGCGCCTGGGTGGACCCGACCCAGAGCGTGGCCTACGACTCGCTCTGCGAGATCTACAACCACGAGTTCCAGAAGCACGGCATCTGCTTCGACGCCGCGGGCGACAACTGGGAGCAGAGCGCGGTGACCTACTTCAAGGCGACCCTGAACGTCGCGGCGTCTCTCGCGAACGCCACCGCGCAGATCGCCGAGTGGGCGGCGTCACCCGCCGCGGAGGCCCCGTCGGTCGCGGCGATCCAGGCGCTGTACCCAAAGTCCACGCAGGTGTTCTGCTCGGCCGTGGACGGCGTGAACCAGCTCTCAGCCATCCGCACGTGCTACGCCAAGCCAGCCAACATCTCGAGCGAGGGTCCGTTCGAGCAGCAGGACTGCGCGCTCCCAAAGGCTACGTCCACGTTCGCGCTCTGTAACGAGACCACGCCAGTGTCGCTCAAAGCGTACATCGCGCCAATGTAAGTTGCCAAAATCCAGAGTTTGGCTTGTCGACAGATCAAAGACCGAGCAAAAAGACAAATATAAGAAAGAGCTGGTGCATTATCCCATGTTGCATTTTCTTGTTCGCTGGTGGTGCCGTTTGCTGACACTGCTTGAGTAATGTCGGGTGTAGATCATGAGATCTCGGTAGCAGATAGTAGCACTATCATAGTACCCGTCTTCGATGTTGTCGGAGAATTCGACGAGACCAAGTTGCAAGTGCATCGACCTTTTTCAACTTGAGGGGAACCGCATCAATGATACAACCGTACTCCTAGTCTCAAGTGCAATAGCAATCTCTCCTAACAACACTCTGTCCGCATGGCTCTGAATACACTGATATATCTTGCTTCTCTACCAACTCGGCCCAATTCCATCGTCGATACCTTGGAATCGTCGAGCGTCCGGTGTCTCGTCACGTGAGATCATAAAGGAACCTAGACAAAGTCTGTCAGTGGTAGTATTAATGAAACATGGTGAGGTCGACCTCCCGGCGTGCTCGTATTCGGAGACTCAGGCTCCGATAGAAATGCGTAGCCCAAATTTTGCTGCTAGCATCTCGCGCTGGAAATCGTTGGCTGGGTCAATTTCGACGATTCTAAACGAGTTGTCGGAAAATTCATGGACACCATTTATGACACGTTGAAAGTTGTCGAAATCGATTTTCTAATATATAATATAAAGGATATTATCAATTACTCAAATTTAATGTTTTTCACTCCTTTCATTTGAATTTCTCTAAAATTAATACTTCCCACTGCCCTTTTTATGCTGTTTGTATTGACTCCCTCCTATTGTTTGTTTGGACATTAATATGTCGTCGTGTGCCGAAATGCGTTTTCTCGCCAGAGTTAAATAGGGCAACTGCGATAGTGAAATTACCGGGGTCCATGGACACCTTGAAAAGGCGAAAGGACCTCTCGTATGTACCTGTCACTCTCAGTATGGGATGGCCAATCGAATGCTCATAGAATAGCAGCAGCGACGATGATGATGAAGACGTCCATGCGCCTGCTGCGCGCGTCTCGCCTGCCTGCTTCTGCCGCCTTCGCTCTCCCCACCGCCGGTGGCAGCGGCGGTGGCGGCGCGCGCCGCTGCATCTCCAAGAAGAAGGCGCGGCTGGCGAACGTGCCGGTGCTCTGGCCGATCGAGGGCGTGGACGAGCCGCCGTCGCTGCTGCCGCACGAGATCGACGCGGCCACGCGCTTGTTCAAGAACGAGTCGAAGCTCATCACGTCCACGGGCGACCTGGAGGACCTGCCGGAGTGGTCCATCCCGGAGATCGCGTTCGCCGGCCGCTCGAACGTGGGCAAGTCGTCCATCATCAACGCGCTCGTGGGCCAGCCGGGGCTCGTGCGCACGTCCAAGACGCCCGGCCGCACGCAGAAGCTGCACTTCTTCTCGGTCGGCGGCAAGGTAGGCAGTCTGCCGGACCTGGCGCTCGTGGACATGCCCGGCTACGGCTTCGCCACGGCGCCTAAGGCTGTCGTGGACGAGTGGCACGACCTCGTCGGCGGCTTCATCCGCAAGCGCCGCGGATCGAACCTCAAGACGATCTACTTGCTGGTCGACAGCCGCCGCGGCGTCGCCAAGGTCGACGAGGACTTCATGGACTATCTGCACGACCTCGGCATGATCTATCAGGTGGTGTTCACCAAGGCCGACACGGTACGGAAGGATGGATTGGGCTTTGTGCAATTGTGTATCGGGGGGGGGGGGGGTTATGTTGACTATTGTATGAGAACTGACATGTTTCTTGGGGGTTGCTTTAATCTGTTAGGTGACGGTCCCGGAGCTGACCAAGCAGATCCAGAAAGCGCAGCAGATCGCCATGCGGATAGACCGGATCGTACGTCATTGAACAACTAGTGTTGCTTAGTTTCTACAGACTCTCGGGACCGGACTGGATACTAACTGACAGTGGGGACTCTATTCTATGTGTGTGTGCGCGCTGGTTCTGTGTAGAGCATGAACCCGATCATCCACGTGTCGAGCACGAAGGAGAACTTTGGCATCCGCGAGCTCCAGCGCCAGATGATCAGCATGACGGGCTTGCTCATGAACAGATAGATGGATGGATAAGTGAGCGACCGATCTTACGGTAGCCACCACCCGTTTGCGTCTCGTCTGAATACAGAAATGGCGCCAGCGCAAGTGCTCTTCTGTCCTCTTGCCGTGCGATTAACATTGGGAAATGGTTGATCCTGGTGGCTCTTGTATGTTGGCTGGTCGTCTGCTCAGAACTCGGATAGGTACGACTCGGGTCCTGATTGCACCGACGAAGCGTCCGAGTCCTCGCCTTCCCCGTCATCGTTTGAATAATCCAAGTGGCGCCCGCCACTAACGCCACCACCAAGATCACCATCACCGCCGGCTATTCGTCCCATGAGCCCGTACGCCTCCATGATCTGCTCCTTCAGGCTCCCTCTCCGCGCATCACCTCCAGCACCACTTCGCGGCAAGGGTTTCACAAGCGGCAGCTCAGTCACCATCGGCGATCCTGTGCGGACGAGTCGCGCTTTCCCTCTCTGGGACGGCGGTGTGGGGTACAGGAACCGCCGATCGTCGGCCGCATGTAACTGGTCGTCTACCATGCTTTCTTCACCACCACAGTCGCATTGCTGCTTCTGGGTATCTGATGGGATTGGCGCGGTCTTGAGGCGTCGTCCGCCGGCACTGCCAGGGCACACCGGCAGCACGACCACACCCGACGGCGCCACTCGCGCTGGAGCACTCGCCATCTGATACGCACTCGGATCTTCCTCAGCGCCGTTGCCTTCTTCTTCCTCCTCTCCCTCTTCGTCCTCATCTTCATCCGAATCGGAGGCCGCTGGTTTCGGTTTGACGCCGTGGAAGCTTCGTGATCGCCCCTTCTTGCTGCTGGACTCGGGCTTGCGCCGCTGCTTACCACTCGACGGCTTTTTCTTCACGTTCGGCTCGAGGGCGTCTTCTGATACTGCTGTTGATACTACTGCTGTCTGATCTGCGGGCTGTTCTCGTTCCTTGGCTCTGGGCTTGTTTTTCTTCTTCGCCTTGCTCTTGCTCCGCTTGCTGGTGCTGGTACTACCACTGCTGTTCTTCTTGGTAGTAGGTTTCTTGCGACCGTTGCGCGACTTGCGCCTTCGTGAGCCACCCGCCGTGGCTTTATCCGGGGACTCAAGGTTGTCGCCGTCCTCCGGCGCGCTGCTGTAGCCACTGAACAAGCCATTCGCCTGGTTTGGTGAGATCGGTTCGTCCTCGGCACCCGAGAGATCCGAGTCCATCGACACCATGTCTGCCAGGTCGTCGTCGTACTCGACCTCGGTATTCGCGAAAAGCTCGGAAATCGCCGCCTCGCAGTCGCTCAGCAAGCTGCTCGTCATCTCAGTCGTGGTAGTCGCGGACGTCACGAGTTTGCTGTCGGGACCCAGGATGATGCGGGTGGAGCCGCTCTCTTGCTTCTGGCTGCGCATCGTCGCCAGCAGCTCTTGCTCTCGCTGGACGTCCAGGGCTTTGACCTCGGTCACCAGGTCAAAGTAGATGAACAGGCTCTGGCACCAGGACTTGCCCATTTCCTCGAGGTCCCAGGTCGAGAACTGCGTGTCCTTGCGCGGACCAAAGTCCGGACCGCAGAAAGACGCCTCCAGCGTGTAGCTGTTGATCACGCCCAGCTCGTGGTTCACCACCACGCGCGCCGTGTTGAGCTTCGACTTGTGCACCTTGAAGTCGCAGCTCGCGAACGAGAAGAAGTGCGAGTTCTTGGCCACGATCATCGGGAACACACGCGGGTCGTTCTTCACGCGCGCTCCGAAAGAGAGACCAGTGCTCCCTGTAAGACCCAGGCTTGGAGCGCTGGTGCCCATCGCCGCCGTAAACGAGGACGCGTTCAGCTTCTTACTGCTCTTCTTGTTGTAGCAGCCGTACGTGAAGATGTTGCGGTTGAGACTGTGGCCGTGCAGGTCACAGTAGATCGCCACGCGGTCACGCGCCTGGAGGTTCGTGATCAGCCGCTTGAGGTGGTACACCGTGGGGAAGAGCTTCTCGACTGGGTAGGACCACTTGCGGTTCAGGTCCCAGCCGGCGAGGTTCACGCGCGTGTTGCCGTTGATCACGCCGTCCGGGTTGAGCATCGGCACGACCTTGAAGAGGAAGTGCTTGCGCAGGACCTGCGCGCCGCTGGAGGGTCCCGTGAGGTAGTCGATCATGCCTTTCATCATCCAGCTGCTGTTGGGCTCGCCTGGGTGCACGCGCGCCGAGAGCACGATGACTAGCGGTGCACATTGTGATAGAAACAAAAAAAGAGCTTGGTGAGCTTTGGACGAGGTCCTTGTACTAGGATGTCATACACGCAGGTACTACACTACGTACCACGCTTTTCATCTGGTGGGCTGCCGTCTTTCCCAGAGGACGTGATGGAGAGCAGGTCGCACGTGTTCTGCGCGATGCTCTGGCAGAGCTCCGTGCGGCGACACACTGCCGCTCGCTCGGGGTCTCGCTCGAGTTTCTCCAGGTACTCGGTCAGATCTACAAGTGTACAGGATCATCGAACAAATGAGTGGATGAGAGCGCACCATTTTATCCTACTAGCCAACCAATCCCAAGTCCAAACCTGTGTAGGTGTATGGCTGGAGACACGCAAAGTAGACGCGGTCGTGCTCGTGCTCGAACTCGTACTGGAAGCTCAGACACGTCGTCCCGGGTGCACTGTCGGGAGAGAGCGACACGTCGTAGCGCACGCGGGTGCCTCGATGCACCCAGTCGACGCCTTTCGTGTCCGCGTCGATCTCCGAGTAGACGACCGGCTGGAGGCCGTTCCCGAAGAGCGCGCCGCTCTTTGCGAGGTTTATCAGCGAGAACTTGTACACGACGCCAGGTTGTCCATTGCGCACTTCAAAGTAGAACCACTGCCGGTACGCGCTATTCTTGATGTCCGGGTGGATCAGCAGCTCGTACTCGTGACCTAGATAGAACAGATAAAACAAGCGGCATTAGGGCATGCAGAAGAGACGATAAGGCCACTCATACGCACGCTTTGCGGACTGCTTGCTGCTCTCGTGATGGCGGTAGATGCGCTCGGCGCGCTGCAGATTGCCGCTCTCAAAGAGCGAGTCGAAGACCAGCGTGTCCTCGGACGCGCCGCAGTTCTGCTGCACCTCGGGCTGGTTGTACTCGTACACGTGCACGCGCGCGACGATCTCCCGTGCCTCGCCCTCTTCGGCTTCGCTCTCGACCAGCATGCGGCTCTCGCGCAGAATGGGCTCGGGGTCACGCAGCATCTGGACCTGGGTATTCGTTCCGTCGGGGCTGAGCTTTAGCATAGTCGGGTTGCCGCCGCCGTTGCTCTCGATGAGGTGGCGACGCACGGGCAGGTGCGTGGGACGCACTTCAGGTACCCCCGTGTGCGCGAGTCGCACTTCGTCCGGCAGGTTGATCAGAGGCAGCGGCGGCGGGAGCAGCGCGTCCACGTCGCTGAGCCGGAACCGGGTCGTCGCGCGAAGCTTCGCCGCGCTCATCGACATGGTGGACACTGATAAATTGGAGGGAACGAGCTGTTAAAGCAGAACACGAAGCGGCGGCAGTGCTCGCTGGTGCCGTCTACGTGCTCATCGTGTCTACAGTGTGGTAGTGTCTGGCTGCCTCCGTGTGTCTTCCTTGAGTGGAGGATGGCAAGTACGATTGATTCTGGTGCACTGAACGCGTGGGGAGTAACTTGAACTGACTGACTGTGAGTGCGTGAAGGAAGAGAAACGAAACGACGTGAGGTGGTCGGTCTTGTTATTGCACCCATTTCATTGTTTTCGCCCGAAATGGCCACCACACCAAGAGATCAAAATAAACCGCCAATTGGCCTCAAAAAGCGAAGGGACTTGACGTGGAGCTATGACCTCACAGAGGACTTCACGTGGGTCACACAGACATACTACTGTCGAGAGCTCGCAACTTGGCGGCCTGAGCCAGTGGAGGTTTCTCGAGACGAGAGAGAACTCTGTGCGAGAACTCTGTGAGGACCTGAAATGGCCTTGACTAATGTCAGATTGAGAATATCGCAAACGAGTACTTATATTTTCATGAAAGCCAAGCTTGCTGAATACTAGTAATAATATCATGGCCATCTCGATCACCAACCACAATAACAGAACTGAACTTCGAGCCCACGAAGCACTTTCTTGTGTCTCATATAGACAAACCGAGTTGGCATTTCCACATACGATTACTACCACCAGCTTAATCATTTTTCCGTACCTCCACTTGCCAAACTCACATCCCTCCTATCACAGCAACTCGCCACTGGAGCTCACTTGTTCTCAGTACCCGAGTAAGTTCGTTCCCGTGACCTGCTCCTCCGAGCAAGTAGTCGGTTGTAGGGGTGATACCCTGACGCACTTCCCCTCCCCCTTCCTCTTCCTCCAGTGCCTTCAAATCGCCGACTGAAGGAAGGCCGAGTCTCCAAGCGCCGAGTCCGAGCCTCTCAAGCCGCTTCATGACGCTCCTCGGATCGCCGGCCGGGAAAGCGAGTCTCTGAGTGCTGATTTCGAGTTCCTCGAGATGCTTCACTCAGCTGCTCCATTGTTGCGCGTAGCCGAGCAACATCGGCTGACAGTGTCTCAACTATTGCTTGCAAGTGCTGGTTGGCTTCTCTGACCCGTTGGTTGATTTCTTTAGCGTGTTCGACTCCAGTACGCAGCTGAGCGAGTTCAGCGCCCGTCTCTTGGTCTGCGGTTTGCAGCCGACAGTTCTCGTCTTCGAGTTTCCGGTTCAGCGCTTCGAGTTCCCGGATCTCGTTGCGAGCTCCCTGGAGTTGGGCGTACAGGTCGGCGACCTGGGCGTTGCAAACACTGACACGCCGCAAAGGGAATCGGTAGCGCAATTTCAAGATCCACTCGCTCTCGAGCATCAGATTCACGTCCACGTCGAGCACGAATCGTCGTCGTCTTTCACCAGAGTGACAGACTCGGCAGAGACACTTGAGGCCCTAGGCGTTTTCAACAATGCCTTACGCAAACACATGACAGAAGCAGCCAAGTAAACGTACGCTCCGCCCGGTTCCCCGCTTTCTAGTTGCCAAGATCAATGTACTGACTCAACTCACCGCGATGTAGCGCAGCGTGGCGTGGAGCGGGTAGCTCGGCTCGTCGTCCGTGAAGTCGCTGATCGTCTCCACAGTGCACTCTCTCTTCAGTTTGTTGTTTTGATCCCATCACAAATGATCCACACATATTTTATGCCTCTAAGAGCTGGTAGAGAGCGAGTGCCAGGCTAATCGAGGCGAGGAACTCCGTACCATTGGTGCTTCGACTTCTTGTGGCCGAGCCAGATAACCCCTTTGCCGCTGCTGAACTCGACTTCGACGCGGAAGTCGTCGTGAGGGAGACTCTGGCGGTCACCACGGGCTTCCGCAGGTTGCCTTTGAGCTACTACTTCCATTGTCGAATTTCTGATGGGTATTCCAGTTCGTGCTGAGTCAAATGACTGACTGGCAGAGGGGTTTGACGGATCTGACCGTTGAACTCTCGTGGCTGGACGTTAGAAGTAGAGCAGCGCTCTGAGACTTCACACCGTTGGAGGAATACAAAGCTCTACTACTGCAATACCAAAGTCCGATCTACAGTAAATCTGAAGCCCCCAACCGAAAACCAAGACCTACTTACGACCAAATAGAATGAATCCTCCTGCATGAATGAAAGAGTCGATACGAGTCAAAGAAGCGATGGTAGCAACTCGGATGAACAGAAATTACATGTAATTCGCCTCACACCACCACGAACGAAATCATCAAAAGCTCCCAACAAAGAGAAGACCCTCCCAGATGTCACCTCTCCAGCCACTGAAACAGGACTACTTCTCCACAAACCCATCTCTTCCGTTTGTAGATTTCCCCCACGAAGATAGTTGCTCGAACTTTGAACGGACCCCAAACAAAGGAGAAGAAGCGCTTCCATCCACTCACGACGATCTCGAGGGTGGCAGTTGGTTCACTTGCGCAGGTCTGGTCTGGTGGATTCTTTCACTTTCCAACGCTCGTCTTTCTTCCTCGCGACCGACGACGCATCTTCTCGTCGCACGCGCTTCTGATTGCGGCGGTAGCGCTGATTGTCAGTGAGCAGCAGCTTCTCCATGCGCCGGGCGCCTCTCTTGAACAGACCCAGAAGCTCCACCATCGCAGAACGATCGACCCGCATGCTCTTGTCCGACATGTGCCTTTCCTTGGATGTTGCCTTCTTCTTTCTTTTCTTCACAGCTTGGTCAACTGAGGAGTCCGACTCGTACTCGCTGCTGGTGCAACTGCTGCTTCTCTCGCCTTCTTCACCCTCCTCGTCGTCTTCATTTTCTTCTTCTTCATCGCTGCATTTGGCGTTGGTGATCGCGTGATACACCTGCTTCGCGTTGCCGACCCTCCTCGGGACCTTTGTCTTTGGTCCACGCTTCTTGGAGATCCCAGCGGCGCCGCCACCACTGTTCGCGAGCCGCTTCCGGATGCTCGCCATGGTCGCGATCATGCTCGGATCGAGGTCCACAAAGTAGTACGACGTGGTCTTCTCACGATTGTACACCTGCTCACGCTCCTCAGGACCGAGCGAGACCCAGGCGTTGACGCCGTGCGTGAGGTTGTAGTGCAGGATGAAGTTGAAGTTGAACGACAGCACCGCCTTCTGGAGGTACGTGGCGTTCGGCGTGCGCTTGTTCGTGCCCTTCGTGAGCTCCGTGAAGCGGTGGTAGACGCGCGCACCCGTGGCAGCCTTGAGTTCGCCGTCGCCATTGCCACTGCCGTTTTCTTGAACGACCTCCTGCCACGCGCGCAGGAGCAGCGAGTGCTCGGCTCGCGTCCACGGGGTTTTCGCCGTCGACATCAGAGGTCTTGTCTGTTGCTGTGGATAGTCTGCAGCAGCTTTTGCTTTGATCCTCTCTCTCTCTCTCTCTCTCTCTGTTGAGAGTTTGAAACTTGGAAGGTTGTGCAGTTAGGCTTCGACAAAGTTTAACTGTGGCTTCGAAAGCGTGCGGTCCCAGGGGCATTCACTCCCCTGTCTCATATCGCGTTTTAGCCGACGGAAGGGACTGATTGTACCGTAGCTGAACACTGAGTGCTTGCTTTTGGACCTGACAGATTGGGTGAATCACAGCACAGGGCAGTACAAAAGTAAGTGGGATGGATGCAAATGAAATGCTTTATCAGCATACCATATCCGTTCACTTCCGGCGCGAAATGCTGAGCGTGTCGCCTATCACTGCGTTCGCAGCCTCAAGTTGGATCAAGCACACTGCGATCCGTTCGTGCTACTCGCCACGAGACTTGGCTTCTTCTGCGTCTCAAGTACCTTTCCAGCACCACGGTCCTGCTGCGTTTGTTCGCGTTTGCGCTTGCGCTCACGACGGCGTCTGCGCTCGCGTTTCCTCTCGTCACGCTCTCGCCCGCGCTCTCTCCGGTTCTGCTCGCGCTGTTCCTGAGCGAGTTGTCGCTCCCGCGCTTGCTCATTCTTCGTTGTGCGTTTCCTCTCGGTTGCGATCACTTCTGTGGCCTGCGTGAGCAGTTCTTTCAGCACTCGGGCTTGATTCTCCAGGACATCCATGATCTGCAGAACGCCCGAGTCGGGCTGTTGCTTGCTGTTGAGGCTCCCTCCTAGGTTGCGAGGGTCGTGAGGAGCTCCCTTGCGCTGAAGGTGACTAGCAGGAAGTGTACTCGACAGGAACTCAACCTCACTGTCACTATCGCTGTTGCTGCTACTGCTGCTATCACCTTCAGGCTCCATTCCCAAGTTGAGGCTGCGGCGTTCGCTGCTCCTTCGATCAGCACCTGGATGGCTGCGTGTTTGCCTCTGCCTAATTCGAGTCTTCTGCACGCGGCCTCTCTTTCCTGTTGATGCCGTCACTGCTACTACTGCTACTCGTGACGAAGGAGGCTGTACGAGCGAATCCTTTTTTGCCATCTCGAGGATCGCACACACCTCATCGTATGGCTCTCTGTGGATATTCAGATCACGGTGTTTGTCACATGAGTCGTTCATGGTGGCTTTCTTGTCTCTCAAAAGCGAGAACCAGTCGTGGTGATGCTCGCCTGCCAACTTGGTCGCCTGGATCTCGGAGACCCGCTTCACTGCATACTCGATCATTTCGCGAATCGCCGTCACTGCAGTTTTGTTCCGCGCGGTGGCTCCACCGCAGAGCGCAGCGAAGCGGTCGTGCAGCACGTCTGGGTCCACGCTCTAAGGTGCGAAGTCTTGGAAATAATTAGGTATTTTTAGCAGCGAGCTCAGCCACGAACCGCCACGCTACGAGTAGGTTCAAGAGCTCCTCTGCTGTCCAGCAACCAAAGCGTCTCAACCTGTAGTCTTCATCTTCTGTCATAGGCATCTTCTCTTTGGCTTGACTCTGTCGTTCAGCAGCGCATCGAGAGCAGCAAACACGTCCGCGTCCGGGTCCACAGACAACGCCGAGAGCACCGACGCAAAGCGAATCGGTACGCGAGCGCGCTGAAAGTATCATCAGCGATGCATAATATGAGAAGAGAGCTTCTAAGACCAAAAGAACATGTCGATCGGCCTGGCATCGGTACGTTTACGCGCAGTGGTAATCCTGGACAGAGCCATTTGGAAAATCAATTCATCGGCACGTTTGACAATTTGGCGGCAGCATCTCGCAATGAGTCTCAGCCCATCAAGTAGTCGACGTTGGCGAGTACCATTGCTTTTCTTCTCGATCCATTTTCCATTTGAAATGAGTTCGGGCAATTGTGGCAGTTGGTTGGTAAAAAACAACAACTCAAAGACCCCAACTGTAACACGAAGCCGTTAGCGGAAGCCTAAAGGCGTTCATTCTCGCAAATCGCGTGGAAGCAAGACCCAGCCAACCAGTTACGAGCAACTCTGAGCGCGATGCCGAGTCTTCTCTGGACGCGCGGCGAGATCCTGGTGCTCTTGCGCGCGTGGGAGGAAGTGGGACTGTACACCGGCGATACCGAACGAGCTCACTGCGCGCGCATCTACACGCGGTTCGTCGAGCTCTGCGGTGGGGACACGCCGCGGACGGAGCAAGCCGTGTACCTGCAACGCTCATCGCTGATGTTCAACTACAAGTTCATCGCCGATTACGACCAAGAGAGCAAGTGTAGCGGCTCGAGTGGTGGCTGGTTCTCGCTCAGTCCGCGTGGGAGGGAGCAGGTGTTCCACAGCAGCGAACACAAGAGCTACCGGTACTTGGACTTTGACCGAGAGATGTTTGCTACGATGAGTCGCATCAAGAAGCAGCGTTCGACTTCTCAGCCAGAGCCGAAGCGACAGCCACCGAAGAAGCGCAAGAAGACGATGAAGAACCGGAGTGAGCCTTCTTCATCGGAGTCTTCTCGGCTGATCGCGGTCGAGTGGACCTACGACGAGCTCGCGAACCTCGTGCGCGCGTGGTGGGACGAAGTGAAGGATTACCAGTCGCGCCTGGGCAGCAAACAGGCCGCGAAGATCGTCAGTGCCCGCATCTACGAGCGCTTCACGATCTTGTGCCATGGAAGCACAGCCAGAACCCAGGCTGCGGTGATTACGAAGAAGAACGACTTGGTGCAGTCGTACCATTTCATCTTGAAGATCAACGAGCAGCAGCGGAGGGCCGAGCGCCGCGGGTGGTTTTCCATGTCGAAGCTCGAGAAGCTGGCGATCCTCCGTGCGGTGGAGCGATCGGGCCACCTCTCGGACATACCGGAAGACATCTTCGCTCGCGTCGGCAAGGTGCTCGCGGAAGAGCGAGTGTTGGGTCTCAATCGGCGCGTACGAGTAGATGAAGATGACGACGACGACGACGAAGAAGAAGAAGGTGACGAAAGCGCATCGGACGATGATGAAGAGAATACTGTGCCAAGTCCCAGGAACAAGCCGCAAGTGAAAGAGGAGCGGTCGGCGAGACGTCCGGGGCGACCACGGAAGAGCCAAAAGCTGAGCGCGGCGGTGGATCGAAATGCAGTCGCGTCTCAGCACCCACAAACGCATCGACGATCGGCGCCGCTTGCTGACGACCGAATAGGTGGTGATCTTGCGCAGTGCGGGAAGCGAATGACAATCGGATATAAGCAATCGCAAATACACCAGGACGAAATTCTCGAGATGGCAGACGTGTTGGATACGCACTCTCGTCGGCTGAAGCAGATTGCGTTCGAGATGCAGCATACGACGCAGCAAGCAGCGAGGAACGGCCAGTTGGCATCTCGACCAAAGTTAATCCCAAGAAGTGGTCTGCGTTTGCGCGGTCAAGAAGAGCGAGAGGGCCCCCAGCGTCAGTCGATGGCGAAGGAGAAGGAAGAGGAGCCGCACGAATGTGACGAAATCGAGGACAACTTGCGAAGCACGAGGAGCCTGGCTCAGGAGACGATTCTGCAGCTTCAGAACCAAGGCGGCCGGGGCTCGATGTGGTACGACTGATGGAGACGGGTGTTGCATTTGTGTGGGTGTGGTGTGTTTGTGTAATGTATGTCGTCGTGAAGTTTCGGATCAACTCGTTTTGTTGTTTTTATTTACAAAGCCAAAAACGACGTTGATGGGAGGCCGGAGGAGGAGCGTATTCGAGTTGCTCGTACTTCAGAGAATCCGAATAATTAGCTCGGTGAAAATAGAACTGAGCTTGATAAGATTTATTTGTCGAGACGACAGCGAAGCGCTGCTAGGCAGTGACGCTTTAATCGCTTCCTTCGCGCACAAGAGGACCCAAGCAGTCAGTATCAAGAGCAACATGCAATCACACGCGCAC
This sequence comes from Globisporangium viniferum, assembly GCA_023333705.1. Taxonomy (NCBI): domain Eukaryota; phylum Oomycota; class Peronosporomycetes; order Pythiales; family Pythiaceae; genus Globisporangium; species Globisporangium viniferum. The sequence goes on from JAASFI010000153.1 coordinate 16,381, forward strand.
GCAATTCAGAGCCAAAAGTCCGGCAAGAAGAAGAAGCGAACAGCCAAGTCGGTCAAGTTGGATCAATGGAGCGATGCGGAACTTCAGCAGCTTGTTCGCGTGTGGCGCAAGATTCTCACGATGTCGCAAGGTAGTACTGCGGTGAGCACCTCCATGCGCCTGAGCGAGAAGCTGAGCACCAAGCACGTGACCCGTACAAGCAGCGCAACCCTGAACAAGATGACGACGTTGGTCCACTCGTTCAAGTTCATTTCGAACGTCAACCGCACGCTGGTGCTGCTCCAGCAGAACTTGTGTGATGCCGGCCACGCAAGCTGTCGGACCTGGTTCCGGATGCCGTCCTGTCACCAGAAGCAAATCGTCGCGGACACGTACACACACGCTAGCAAGTGGCTTTGCGTTCCTATCGAAGAAGCTGTTCGTGGAGATGCAAGGGCTCGCGCTCGGGACGAATCAGCTGCATCTGCAAGCCCAGCCGACTCCAGAAGACGACGATGCGAAGCTGTCAACGTACTTGAGCCAGTACAAATCCAAAGACAGTGTAGCTGAGAATTTCATGTTGCCAGACTTGGCGACGCTAACGCAGGGTGATTCGATGCGACGAAGCGCCAGATCGATCAAGAAGCCCGACTTTCTGGGTGAATTCGTGTCTCATGCAGAGATCCCTGACGGCCACGAGCTGGTTGTCGAGCCTGGTGTCGCTGCTCCAGTCAGCCAAGAGAGTCTTCCACTCGAAGCAAATCAAGTATACCTGTACGCTCTGCCGCCAGCAAAAGTCATTGAGAGCTCCAGCCTTCCAGTCAGAAGAGCGAATACAACGATGCCGCCCGTGGAGAGCGAGCCAGTGCGACGAAGCGCGCGGCCGCTCAAGAAACGGGACTTCCTGGGCAAGTATGTCTCCCATGAAACTCTCTCAGAGGATGAGGAATTGGTCATCACACCTGTAGACACCGCTCCAGCCAGTCAAGACATTCAAGACAGTCAACTTCCAACTCAAAGCTCGAATTAAGTTGGTGATGAGCCTCAAGGTCGTAAGCTGCGCGTCACGTTGACTAGAAGGTTACCGCGGACGGCGAATCTTGCTACCATCTAGCCCAGGCTTCCAGCGACGACTGGGTCCTTCGAAACACGAGCTCGGATCAGTGGAGCGGCGCTAGCGACGATGACAACGAGGTCGAGGAACAGACGCTGGAGGATTCCGAGTTCATCGTCGCGCCAGCCGCCGCACTCAACAGCCACGACTCTCGACTTTCAACACAGAGCCAGAATCAAGAGAGCGCGGTGTCTCGAGGCGGTGGACTGCGCGTAAAGTTGGCAAAAACTGTTACCATAGACGGACTGTCTTTCTTTCGCGTAAGCAAAGTCTCCAATGAAGGCTGGGTCCAGCGAACGGAGAACTCGGACCAAAGCAGTGGCACTAGCGACAGTGACTGCGACCACGAGCACGACAGCGAGCACGAGAGCGAAAGCGATGAAGCAACCCCTAACGTCATGAGTTGCTAGCCGCTCCTGGTGCTGCCGCACCTTTCACTCAAGATAGTCAACTTCAAAGCCGAAATATGCCTCGAGATGCCGGACTTCGTGTGGCATTGGCTACAAGCAATACCGCGAACGGGAAACTTGCTATCGTGTGGCCCAGACCTCTTACGATGACAGGAGCCAACGAAACAACAGCGACTGCGACCACGAAAGCGGGAGCGGCAGCGCACGGATTACACCAGCAGCGAACCGACTTCTGCGCAACAAGAAGCACGCAAAGAGCTTCGAGCAATTCACGGTCGTCTCCATTCTCGAAAAGCAACACAGCTACTTCAGCGCGATGCTCCGCGAGCTCCAGCAGGACCAGGAGGCTCAGCGCAACTTCAGTCGCGAAGAGAAACTCGCGATGCACTTGAAGCAGACGGAGATGCAGAGCGACCGAGAGGAACGCGTTCGAGCGCAGAGACAGCGCCAAGAGGGAAAAGAGGCGATGAAGCTCCGTCGCGAAGAGGTCGAGGTTGAGCGAGAGAAGGATCGCGCTTTGCTGGCTCAGCTGTTCGGGACACTGGCACCGGAGAGCGGCATGCCTGAGGAATTTTCCGCGCAAACCGTTGACGTCTGAATGGTTCATCTGCAGAGTTCTTGAATACATGGGGAAATACTACTAAAGTTTAGTATCTTTCAGAACTTCTATGAACATTATGCTGCAGTATGGTGCACTGAATAAACCTGATACAGAAATTCACCGGCGCATAATCAAATATTGTGGAGTCATCATGCAGAGAACGTGCGAAACAACTGAGCCTAAAGCCTCACGACAAACCCGTCTCGCTGGACACTCAAGCGACGACTGCTCTTCTTCTTCTTCTTACTGAGCGGGCTTTCCTCACTCTCGCTGCCAGTTTGGTTCTCATCATCAGACGCGTCGCGGGCCTGCTTCATGCGATCTTCGCGGTCGAGGCGCATCTCTTCTCGGAATCGCTCGCGCTCTTCACGGTCTTGTCGCATTTCGTCGCGGATCTCGCGCATAACGGAAAGCATTTGCTCTGACTGCTTCTCGAGCACGTGTACAATCGCAGACAGATCAAGGCTGAGCTTCCGCTTCTTGTGCACCTCGCCACTGCATTGCTGATGCTGCTGGGATTCCTGAGATGCACCCGGCGCTTCAGCGCTCTGGGAACTAGCATCACTTTCCACCCCACTGCTGTCCGCCGCATTGTTGACACGCATCGCCAAGTCTGCCAACTCATGGAGACTGAAAGACGATGGCGTCCTTGGTTCCGGAACCGGTCGTTGGCGCTTCTTTTCAGCGCGTGAAGAGGTTGACGGCGCGATTCTGTCGGCATTTGCCTGGCGGGCTTTGTTTACACTAGCTGAGCTGTTTTCTCGATCTTCTTCGACTTCCGCGTTGCGAGCACCGTGCATGGGCTCGTCTTCTTCGCGATTACGGTCGGGAATGATACTTGCATCTGCCTCTTGCGCTGCCACCGTCGGTAGTGGCTGGTCCCGGGCCACTTGAATGAAACTGTTTGGCGTGTTCTCATCGATTTTGCTCTCGTCGTCAGTAGTGTCGGCCTGATTCGCATTCGTCCTGCTCTCGCATTCATCACCATCATCATCGTTATCATCGTCATTGGCTGTGTCGTCTTCGTCTTCGATTTCTTCTTCGGGCGCTGGCTTCTTCTTCTTCTTCTTCTTCGCTTTGCTTCGAGTGCGTTGTCGCGAAGAAGGAGCGGCGAAGTCGCTATCTGACTCATCCGATTCATCGCTTTCGTCATCGTCGTCATCTTCTTCATCCCCGTCTTCGTCGTCATCATCGTCGCTGTCTCCGTCTTCTCCTTGAACCACAAACGTGATGGCGTCCAGTGGTCGATCCTCCTTACTGAGGATCTTGGTCATCGCGTCAAACATGGGTCTGTCGAAATCCGTATAGCTCCTGGTGCGGTCTTCGCTCACGCCGCTCACTCTCGCCGCCTCAAGGTGCGTCCGCTTGCGGTCCGCTTTCTCCATAGAGAACCAGTCGCGGCTGGGGTCCTTCGCGATGTTCTGGTTGTAATCCGAAATAAACTCGTACATCTTCCTCATCGATGTGAGTTTCAGCAATGTCGAACGCTCGGAGCGACTGTACTCTCCTTTTGACATCGCCATGAAGCGCTCGTACACGCACGCGCCAAAGGTGACGTTCGGCTGAAGCTTCGCAAGCGGCTTGTCGACAATGTCGCGCCACGCGCGCACCAGTAGCACATGCTCGTTGTGCGTCCAGATGACGGTCTGTCGGCCGCCGTATTCGTTCCCCTGACGCTCCGAGTCCTTCATGAGCGCGTCGATTTTGTGGAACTGCGACTCGGTAAAGTACATGAAGCTGCTCTTCGGGAACTTTTGCGCCACCACGCGCTCCTGTTCCTTCTGGGAGAGCGAGAACCAGGTCGTCGCGGGTGACGTCGATTGCTTCTGTTTCTTGTTGGTACTGCCTTGCTGCGCGGTGCTCAACTCGCGCTGCTTCTCGTTGTACTCCGAGATGAACTCGCACGAGAGCTTCATCGAGTCCTTCTTGAGCACCACCGACTGCTTGGTGCGCTTGAGCGTGCCGTTGCTCAGGCTCACCATGTGCTGGTACATGCGCGAGTTCATGCTGAAGAGCGGGTTCCGGTTGCCGCTCGCCTTTGGGGGCTTGTTGACCGCTTCGCGCCACGCGCGGAACATGAGCTGCACTTCGTCGTCGCTCCAGGGCTGGCGGATGCTCAGCTTGCCTTCCAGCTTGGAGATCTCGACCATGCTGTCGAACGTGCACTGGTCCATGCTCAGCAGCGCGTACTGGCGCTGGTCGGTCAGGAACATCTTCATCGCCTCCGCTTTCTGCTGTGTCTTGGTCAGCTCAAACCAGTGGTTCACCTTGGGCGTCTCCTCTTCACCATCGCCACCACCGCACCCTCGTGCGCTCTTTGCTTTTCCAGGCAACTTTTTCGTATTCCCACCAGCACCACCTGTGCCTTTGCCGCCTTTCTCCGTGGCCTTGGCAGCGAGCGCTTCGTCGCGCTTCTGGTTGTACTCGAGGATGAACTGGTACGAGTTGTTGAGCAGCTGCTTCTTCGCGACCACGGACTGCAGCACGCGCATCGTGCTCCCGCCGCAGATCTCCACAAAGCGCGCATAGAGCCGGGCGTTGAAACCCCCCGCGGTCTTGCGCGGCCGCGCGGGCGGGTTGGCCACCGTGTCGCGCCACGCCTGCACGATCTGCGCGACCTCCTCAGCGCTCCAGAAGACCAGCGGCTTGACCGTCGGGTCCGTCTTGCTGCTGCGGCGCGGGGGCTTCTTGGGCGCCGCCGGCTGCACGGTCGTCTGCCGCTCGCTGCGTCTGCGCGATGCCATCTGCTGCTTGCTTGAGTTAGGTGGCAGGTGGCAGCAGGTGCTGCTCGCAACGGTCGGATCTCGTTTGCCTTGGGCTTTTGACCAAAGGTGCTGCTCACCACTGGAGATCTTGCTGGAGTGAGGGGGGAAGAGAGGATTATTGAATGCGGGACAAGGGACAGGTAGGGGCGGTGGGTGGCAAATTGACTGTTGGCGCAAATGGCAAAACAATTGTACTATAGAAGCTGGGGATTTGTATGTCAAAGGTGTTATTTTGCCAAATTGCTGATCATAAATGTTTATCCAACATACAAATGGCAAGTATAAATTGTACTGCTTTTTGACTTCCGTGAAGAGATCATCGCACTGGACACACACACGATCCTCATGCAGAAAATCTAGAAAAGTGCTCTTTATCCAACGCCGGTCTTCAGAGTGCGCCTGTGAAATGATATATAAGCTCTTGGGAAAAGAGCACCAAACACCACCAATGTCCCATAAGAGAAACTGGTGTCCTTCCCGGTTCAGAAATATACTTTTTGGAGTATGAACCTCATGCAACTTGGTGGTGAAAAGGAGATTACACCTTGAGGTGGGTTCCTACAGTACACTGTATCGTGAAGCTCAAAAAGTCAATACTGGTATTAGCTCTGTGGTTTGTGGTGCCATGGCTCACCACTCGGTCCCTAGCTGAGCAGATAACCAGCCATCACTGGTTCTTGGCGAGCACCTCAAGCGAATGGTTGTGACTTCGTATGAACACAGTCCACAAGGAGGAGACAGTCTGCCGATGGGTAGCTCAAGTGCTATTGCTTAAGTATTGCTCCCCATGCCACTATAATCGAACTTGATGCAGTGGCATGTTGCTTCCCCTTTTTTCGCTCGCCATGTGGTGGTCGACACCTGCCCTCACTTCAGCCAACCTTCACTCTTGGCTCACAGGCTGCCGTATTCTTTGATGAGTGGAGGTCGGTTTTGACACGTGATTGTTGACTTGGTGGGCGGTGTGGAGGACCACCGCTGGTCAGGGTTTCAACATCAACATTCATCTCTCTCTTTCGGTAGTTGGTCCCGAGTGACTGGGCGCATGGGTATACCATCGTACTACTATGATCGTAGCACCTCTGTCAGATGAGAACGCTCACTTGTTGCTCTCTCGTCCATTCCAGAATTTGCCGCTTATTGCACAACAGCACGTTCTTGTTACCTTGGTAGTCCAGCCAGTCTTTTGAAGCCATGGCCGTACCTACATCCGTCAGCACCGAATCTGCTAAGCGAGTCATGAAGCAGGGCGAAGAGCTGCCACTACTCTTTAGCGACGCAGTCAACGATCACGGCTCCCAAGTGCCAAGAACCGCCCGGAAATGGCACGTGGAGCTCCGCTCGGCCCGGTTGAGGGGGATGCTCCTTGTGGCAGCCTCCGCGGTCACCTTCAGCCTGCTCTCGGCGATGGTCAAGTACGCGTCCCAGTCGATATCGTCCATGGAGATCGTCTTCTGGCGCTCGTTTGTCGCCTGGCTGCTCAACCTTGTACGTATATCTATTGTGTGTGTGTCTATGGTGACGAATGTTGCTTGCTGTTCATGTGGATGCCCCAAAAAGCCGCTTGCTAACGAATGTTTTTCTTTCCAATGACCATAGGCTGCCGTGCGCGCCAGTGGCGTGGGCTTGTACGTCGAGAAACCGTATCGTCTCGCGCTCGCGTCGCGCTGTTTCTTCGGCTTCTGCTCCATGTCGCTGGGCTTCTACGCCATGCAGCAAATGGTGCTCGCTGACGCTAGCGTGCTGATCTTTATGAGTCCAGTGATGACGTTCTTCCTGGTGAGTCGGTCCTCTCGCGCTGTCCACGTCGTACTTCGTCGCAGCACAAATCTGACAATAAGCGTCAATTCTGTCTGTTCTAGGGAGCGCTCGTGCTGAAGGAGAAGATCGACGCGATCAATTTCGGCTGCGCGCTCGTGTCGTTCGTCGGAGTGGTTTGCGTTGCGCGTCCGACGTTCCTCTTCGGCTCGAATCACGCAACGGCAGGCACCGACGGGTCCACGCTGGCGATCTTCTGCGCGCTGCTAGACGCGGCGGCGCAGGCGGTGGTGTACGTGAGCATGCGCCGCCTGCAGCAGGTGAACTACCTCGTGGTGATCAACTATTTTTTGCTCACAGGCTCGGCGGTGTCGTTGCTCTCGTTGGTGTTCATCCAGCAGGTATGGTTTCGCTCGCTCTTGTTGGTGAAAACAATATCACGTTACAATCTGATCATACCTACTCACTCGTTTCTCGATTCTGGCTGTCCACTATATAGAAGTTCGTGCTCGACATGCCCATTGACGTGTGGCTCGCTGTGCTCGGCACAGGTATCCTGGGATTCTTGGGGCAGCTCTTCCTCACGCGCGGCTTCCAGCTGGAGAGCGCCGGCACGGCCTCCGTCATGCGCTACCTGGACGTGGTCTTCGTGTTCATCTGGGACGTCACGTTGTTGCATGAGCGCGTCAACCTCTGGAGCGCTGTGGGAGCACTGGTCATCTGCGGCTCAGCGATCGCTATCGCTATGCGGAAGATGCAAAACCATTGACAACCTGGATCTGGTAAATCAGGAGCTACTTGAGTGTCTGAAAAGCAGGTGTGCGGCAGATCCTAGGCAAGTTTGCAAATATTGAGCACGAACAGTGGTAAAGACTTCTAGCATAGACGACAGAATTGAAGGTATAACCTGAATGGTACAATCTAAAATGTCTTCAAAATCGCTGACTTGGGTAGGCTTTGCTGACATTTCGTGCTGTCCTGTGATGGGAAGCAACGGTCACTAGCCTTCGTCAGCCAAAACATCATTTCTCACTATCCATAGGTTACCTTTGCTCTCGCCATCGCTCCTGCCGGTCTCGCTTCATCTGCGCTAAAATTTGCCTTCGCTCCTCGCGGTCGAATCTCATCTCGTCTAAAACGCTGCGTCGCTCTTCACGGTCGTGCTTCAATAGCAACCCGCTTTTCCTCGGTGAAACCTGGTCTCTTCTCGCATCTACCACACCGTGGTGCTCAAATGCTACGTTTGCCTCTCCAGCATGTTCACGACCGCCAGAAGATCGGGGTCGAGCTTTCGCTTCGTGCTGACTTGGGCAGTGAAAAAGAGTGCCGCGATCTCGCCATTCTCACCAACGTCACCATTGTTGGCCTCGTTATCCTTACTTTCTGAGCTACTCGCGTCAGAATCTTGGCTGTCATCAGTCACTGGCACATCAAAACGGGGAAGAACTTGAGCTTCGACTGTGCTGGAGTCGTCAGGTTGAGTCCCAAAGTCGGCATGAGTGCTACTCTCATCTCTCGTAGCTTCGTCACAAGATTCTACTTGTCCTGAAATGATCGGCGTACACTGGATAAGTTCACCGGCATTACCACCTTCCTGCTCACGTAGTACATCCATCGGCCGGGTACTCTCTGCACCATTTCCTGAGCTGGTCGCGACCGACTCGTTGTCTACGTGTCTTGCGATATCTTAAACCTCTGGTGCGCTCCATTCTTCGGTTACGTCTCGGTAAGCGACTGCCGTTGAGTCTCGACTTCGGATTCCGTTCGTCTAGCTGTTGAATTGACGGCGCCACTACTGAGCTCCCGAAAGCGCTCATAGAGTCACCTCTTGGTTTGGATTTCATCACCGCGATCAAAGGCTCCCTGGGACGTGACGCTGCGCCACGCCGACAGCAGCAGTAGCGACTGCTCGCGCCTCTTCCACGAAGCTCACGTGATGCTTTTCAGTGGACGGTCTACTATTAGCAACATCAAAGCAACGAGGCATTCCTTCATGGCTGGCTGGCCGGCAACCTTTAACTGTTCGCAGAGGTGACAAAGCGAAAAAACTGAAATCCTACCAGTGGTTCTTTTGGATTATCGACATTGCGCAATTCAAGTTGCTAGCTGCGCAGGATTCGCATTCCCAATCGAGTTTCTTTGCCAGCGCACATCTTGCTGACTGAAAAGATATCATTCTGCAAGGTCGGGCTTCTCACTCGCTCTTGAGAGAGATAGAACTCACATGTCGTCTACCTCTTACAGATATCTACACCTCTGCAATGTTAGTGGTGCAAGGACGAAGATAGTCGGGAACAAGAACGACAGTTTGTTATATTTTCCAGCTTAACTCGGCCTTGCTTTAAGCAAAAAAATCAAAGCGCTGACGCCAAGTCAGTCCGGAACCCCAACGGAACTGCGAATTGTCTCGCACTTTATTGGGTTTGCGAGACAAACCGTAGTTCCGTTTGGACTCCGGCTGCGGTTAGTCTGCTGACTACGCAAAAGTGCCGTCTCGCTAGCAACTTGCATCACAGGTTCAATCGAGACGCAGCCGAAGCACTACAATAGTAAATGTTCGATAGACGTCGGTACAGCACACGAAAGCTCGAGCTATTTTCTTGGGTTACCAACTCGATAGAACTCTCAACGCGAAGATTAGACGATGTACTGTAGAATATGGTCACGGAAACGGCAAGTCCTTCGAAGAGTGATTGCTAGGCTAGCCTAATATCAGCAGCAAGCAACTAAATCTGCAAAGCGTGAACCATCGACACGCGTCGCCTGCCATCCGATCGATCATTCCCACATCTGGCCCAGTATCATCCCATGGTGGATCTTTAGACAGTTGCCTATAAGCAACATAAGTTTGTATCATGTCTCGTTAACGTTGCGTATCCGCGACATTTCGCTCTTTTTGATTGGCTATCCTCTGGTCTCCACTGGCCTTTCTACCACAACCAGACGATCTCACCACACGCGATGCTTTTCTCTTCTGGGCAGGCAAAGAAGGGGGAGAAAGAGAGAAGGAAATCTCACTCACTCACACGAGCAAGCCTAGCCAGCCAGCCAGCTAGCCCCCAACAAGACGAGCAGGCTAGCCAAGCTAGCCTCCTAGACTACCGGTAGACAGACAGACAGATAGCGATGTCCACGTGGTCGCCCGCCGAGTTCGCGGCGCTCTTCCAGGCGTGGCGCGAGGCCATCGACACGCCGCTGGCCGAGCGCAACAAGATCTCGCACGAGGTGTTCCGGCGCTTCACGGTGCTCGTGGGCGGCTCGACCGCGCGCTCCGAGGGCTCGGTCTCGTTCAAGCAGGGCTCGCTCAAGAACATGGTGCGCCTCGTGATGGCGTTCAACGACCGCGACAAGTGGTTCTCGTTCTCGCTCGAGCAGAAGAAGATCTGGTTCAAGATGGTCAACCGCAAGTCGTACAAGTTCATCGACATCGACCGCCCCCTGTTCCGCACGGTCAAGCAGCTCATCGAGCTCCAGGCGGCGTCCACCAACATGCGCGTCACGAGCGCGAGCGCGAGCGGCGACGGGTTCGGGATTGTCCATAACACTGCGCTACGCGTCCCGCTGCACAGGAATACCGTGACGGGAGCATGGAAGACGCGAGGTGCCCCGCCGCTGCTATCCCAGGTGTTGCCGCCTGGACCACCTTCAGTTCCTTCGCCTCAGCTACCCCCGCTGCCACTACCGCTAGCCCAACAGCAGCAAGTTGCAGCTTTCCTTCCTGTTGTGGTGGCTCAACCTCCCTTGCGAGCTCCAGCGAGAGAGTTCCCTTTCCCAGCGCGCGCGTCGGACTCGGGATCAATCTTCGAATACGAAGGTAGCGGGTCAATTTTCGCGTCATGTTCCTCAGCGAGTTCTCGACCAGTTTACCCCACGAACTCAGACCAACCGAAGACCAGCTCTCAGGATCAGCTCTCCCGTCCTTCAAAGCGGAACGACGTGATCGTGTTTGACGATGGAGGCTACGACAGTGGCAGCAGTACGGAGAGTGACAGCGATGCCGAAGTGTGGGAAGAAAGCGAAGCAGCGGCCGCTCATCTCCGACACCTGGAAAGCCTCGCGCCAGCTCCAATTGCTTCACCACCAGCAGTAGCAGCATCGGCGACCCCTAGAAGCAACGCTGCTGCGAACAGCTTCCTCTCATCTCCAAGCAATAACAGCAGCCGTGCTCGGCCTCCAATTGCTCGTCCACCTCTTTCGTCATATCAGACCCAGAAGCGCAGTCGAGCCTCGGTGTCGCTGGTCTTTGCGTCGCCAGAGTACAAGAAGCAGAAGATCGACCCGGAGCTGATGATGGTCGTCAACATCCTCGAGAAGCAGGCGCAGGAGCTCAAGACTTTGATCGCGGAGGTGAAAGACGAGCGAGAGTCCGACCTGCAGCAGCGAGCGAAGGAGTTTGACGAAAAGAACGTTCGTCAGAACGAGATCCAGCAGATTGTCGAGATGATCAAGCTGGAAGCTGAGATGCGTCAGAAAGAGCACGAGCAGCGCCAGTTTTACCGGGAGGAACGAACCCACATGATCGAGGAGATCAAGGTTCTCCAGGAAGAGCGAACGAAATTCGAACAGGAGCACAAAGTGGAAGAACAAGCGCGGAAGGCGATGCTGGAGCAGATCGCACTGGACCGAGAGGAGCGCCGTAAAGACCAAGAGCGGAGAGAAACCGAGCGACAGGAGAGAGAGGCGCTGCTCAAGCAGATCCAGCAGGACCGAGAGGACCGTCAGCGCGCGCAGGAAGAGCGCAAGAAGGTCTTGGAGCAGCTTGAACAGAGTCAACAAGCCAAACCTGCACGAGATAACAACAAGGAGCGGGAGAAGGTGGTTGAGAACTCAAAGAACCGAGATCGTGAGAGTGCGAGCAAGCAAGCTGAGCAGGAGAACAAGAGACCAGCTGCTCTCATTGTCAAGGAGAACACAGCTAAAGCTACTCCAAAGCCAGGTCGTGAGAACGCGATCAAGCGATTTGAGCAGCGAGTTCGTGAGAATGCGAGCAGGTATGGTGAGCAGGAGAACAGGAGACCAGCAACTCCCAGCGTCAAGGACAGCGCACCCAAAGCTACTTATTCAAAGCCACCGCCACCACCACCAGCAGCAGCAGCAGCGAGAGTGGTGGAAGACAACAGCTACCGTCAACACGCTAAACAGGACTATCACAGAGCGCGCCACCACCATCGTTCTGGTCGCCCGTTCGACGACAAGGCCGCTCGCATGAAGAAATTCAGGTGAATAAGCTCAAGTAATTGACTCGTGGTGCCTCGCTCGCGATGCTGGAGCCTGGCGATACGTACGTGCCAGATGTGGTGACGATAACTTAAATAAACGTCCGCTTTGGTATTCGCTCTCTGGATTGTGAGAGGCATTTCATTTTCCGCCAAGCTTCGAAGAAAGCTAACTCACTGACCGTGAGAACTGGCATGATCTCGGGTTGAATATCCACTTTTCCACAAATATCCTCAATTATTTGTTGCAATAATGCATGTTTACGCTACAAATCGGGATATTTGATACCGTGTAACATAAACTATCCGCTATCCTAATTGAATACTCGCAAGATAATCAACTTTAATATGGACTGCCACTCAATATTCGGTACCGAATAATACATGTTATCGGTTATCCCAACAATATTTACCTTTTAAAACCAACGCAGATTGTGTGATGACTGCCCAAAAATCCACCCATTCATTCATTCCATTCTGGGTGTTGCCGCGGCTCCTTACAAAACCCCATACATTTGCACCGCGATTCTCCAAAAGGCAACCAACCGCGTCATCAGCAGCAAAGTTGCCGCGCAAGACAGAAGAGAAAGAGAAGAGAAAGAGAAGAGAGATGCCTCGCAAGCGCGGCAGCAAAGTCGCAACGCCGTCGGCCAAGTGGAGCGCGTCGGAGATCGCGGCGATGCTCGCAGCCTGGCGCGACGCGCTCGAGGCGCCCGCGTACCGGGGCTTTACGGTGCGCACGCACATGTTCGACCAGTTCGTGGAACGCTGCGGCGGCGCCACGCCGCGCGCGCTCGCGTCCGTCTGTTTCAAGCGCGAGACGCTGCGCAACATGGTCGATCTCATCTGCGAGTACCACGAGAGCGTTGTGGAAGGAGAGCAAGGTGAAGACGAGGTGGGAGAAGAGAAGCAGGACGCAGCATCAAGCTCGACTGGCGATATTACTGGTGCGGGTGCCGGTGATCCTACTCGGGAGTTCAAGTGGTTCTCGCTGAGTATCTTGGAGCGAAAAGACTGGTTTGAAGTGCACAACACGCGCTCGTACACGTACCTGGATATCGACGTTGACACATTCCGGGAGGTCAAGGAGCTCCAGGAGATGGCCCAGCGATACGAGTGCACAAGGCTCTCCAAGAGCGGAGGTCCGCGTGTGAAGAAGGAGCAGAACGAAGGCGAACGGCAAGCGGTGCATGAACGGAAGCGAGCGGCGTTGAGCTCCCAAGCTGCTGTCGATCTCGCGGCTGCTTTGATAGCGAGGCCGATGAAGAACGTGACACCGACAGCGGCTGCTGCGACTGCAGAATCTAGAGTCCGGTCGAGTTCGAGTGGAGGCGAGCAACGCAGCAGCATCCACGAGCAGACTCCGGCGACGGAGACCGTTGCTGCTGCTGTTATTCCGGCCACAGCTTCTGTGATCAATGATGTGGATCAGTATGGGAGTGAAACACAGGAGGAAGATGAATCCTCAATTGACAGCAGCCGCCACCACCACCACCACCATCACCACCACCATGATGCTGGATACGACGGTAGCAGCACGGAAAGCGACAGCGATGCGGGAGTTTGGGATGAGGACCAAGACCAAGACCTTGGGTCCGGCGGTACGGAAGAAGATAATCAGGCAACGGCCTCAAGTGCTGATTGCTCGAGTGAAGGTGGTGAGCAGCAGGAGAATGATTTTCAGGCTACTGTTAGCCGGATTGCTTCGCAGAATAGCAACGAGATGGAGGCTCCAACTACAACTTCCTCGAGTGAAGATGTTCTAGTGCACCATAAAGACAATGCATCAGCTGGTGCGATTCCTGTGCAGACTAATCCGGTGGATCGAAGAGCATCGCAACCCGAAGAGGTGTCTTCTCCTTCTGAAGTAGAGTTGCCGCCCAGAATGATAATCGAAGCATCAGCAACAATCACCGCTGGGGCCATCAACGCTCACGCTCAAGATCACCCTCAAGCTCATCAGGGTAATCGGAATGATAAGCAAGACATACAAGCCGTAGAAGTTTCAACTCACGCCCAAAAGGGGACATCCACAGAGTCTCCGATCAAAGCGCCCAGTTTATCCAAAATCACACCAGTCGCGAATGGTGGTAAACTTGAGGCTCCAACTCCAGTTCCAGCTCAAGCAGAAACAGTTCGTCGTGAACTCGAAAGACAACTTGCCGTCGACCGTGGCATGCTGAAGATAGTCAAGGATTTGGAGACGCAAGCCGAGCACCTGAAAATTCTGCAAAATCAAACAAAGCGCGCAAAAATGCTGGACCAAGAGAAACGACAAAAGGACCTCGAGAGGATGAGGAAACTGGACAAGGCGGTGCTGGAGTTGAAGACGCAGATGAAAGATGTTCAGACGAAGCAGAACACGCACCGAGACGAGAGCAATCTTGCAGTAGTTGCCCGGAACAAACGATTCGCGGAGCAGCTTGATCTGATTCGAACCGAGGGTCGAGACGAACGCTACTTGCTCGTGAGTCAGATCAATCAGATGCAGGCTCAGTGGGAGAAGCGGGACGCGGAGCGACAAAGAGAGGCGGAAGCGCTCAAATTGGAGATCGCAACGCTGCTGAAAGAGGCGAGTGCGAGGAATGATGCGCTGGCGGCACTAAAAGTTGATTTAGCGGAGATGCGTCGCTTGGAAACGGCAAGGCTGCAGAAAGAGGCGAGTGCAAAAGACGACGTGCTGACCGCGCTAAAAGTTGATTTAGCGGAGATGCGGCGCTTGGAAATGACCAAGCTGCAGAAAGAGGCGAGTGCGAGGGATGGCGTTGTGAAATTAATAAGGCATGATCTAGCGGAGATGCGGCGCAAAATGGCTCAGGCGGCAGCGAAGAACGAGGCGACTCAGGCATCAATACAGCCAGACTATGCGACCGTGAGGACAACAGATCATGCACCGAGTGCAGTAGAAGACAAACGTGTTGACAATCCGACAGAGAAGGTGTTGTCAGTAGCTCCAGCGCGAGCCCAAACGCGGGTCGAAGCTATCCTGGAAAAGGAGACCGAAGCTGAAATCGAAGAACCCGAGAAGGAAAAGGTGTTTGCAGAGAAGACGTTGCAGCCGCGCGAACCAAGTCCGAAGAGAGTCATCCCAACGCAGCCCAGCGTCATCACAACGAAACCGAGTCCTGAACCTGCGAAGGAGGTGCCGAGAGAAACAAAGGCTCCGAAAGTTCAGAATACAGTGCCAGTACAGCTTATCCGCCAGCCAGCCTCACCTCTCGAAGCGAAGTCACCAAACCAAGCGGTGAACAAGGACCAGCCAGTCAAGATTCTGAAGGTAGCACAGTCAACAACAACCAGCCAGGAGGCAATCCAGAGGTCTACACTACCGCAGAGTCAGACAGCTGTTCAACGACCAAAGGCGACAAAGGGAAAGGAAACACGTAATGGCAATCAACCAAAGTCGCCGGCGGTTGCCGATCCGGGACGAGAACGAAAGCGAAGACGAGCTGTCCTGGCAAAGGAGACCGACGCTGGCATCAAACAACCAGACGCGGAAAAGGTGCTCGCCGAGAAAAAGCTGCAGCCGCGTGATCCAAGTCCACAGAAAGTCACTGCGAGGCAGTCCGGCATCATCAAAGCGAAACAAAGTCCAGCTCCCATGACGCTGCAGGGGTCTTCCTCAGCTACAAAGTCTGTGAGGGATCAAGATCCAGTGCCAGTCCAAGTTTTCCATCCGGCAGCTGCACCTCTCGATGCGAAGTCGTCGACTCAAGTGAAGAGTAACAATCAACCAGTCAAGGTTCACAAGATTGCGCAGTTAGCAGCTAGCAGGGAGTCAACTCCGAGGTCTACACCGCAAAGCCAGACGAAGTTGGGGGATACTACACGCGAAGGATTGAATGCGGCAGAAGCAAAAACAAATAGCAATCAGCCGAAGAAAGCGAAGTCAGTAGGTCCAGGGCGAGATCGAAAGCGGAAGCGAGCTGTCCTGGCAGAAGCGACGAAGGCGCCAGCTCGAGGGCCAGAGAAAAGAGAGGTGCTTGCAGAGAAAGAGGTGCAGCCGCGTGAACCGAGTTCGAAGAGAGTCTCAGCTAGAAAACCCAACACTACCCAAGCAAAGCAGCCGACGCCAGAACCTGAGAAGATGCCGAGAACAAGAAAGACTCCGAAGGCTGAGAATATAGCGCCAGCACAAGTTTCCCGCCAGTCAGCAACACCTGTTGATGCGAAGCCGTCAGACCCTGGCAAGACAAAGGATCAGCCAGCCAAGATTCAGAAATCACCGCTAGCTTCAGTGGCGGATCCAGAGCAAGTTCCAGATGGTGTGCAGCCTGTTCCGACGTATCGAACCAGGGGAAGTCGGAGCCGGATGAAAGAGAATGCCACCTAAAGTGAATAGAATAGTGATTTATGTATCGCGTGGTGGCAAATTCGTTGTACTCGACGACGTAGGGAAGTAGCAAGTAAACCTTTGGATTGTTGTTCAAATGCTTTGGAGAAAGTGCACCTCCTTCCTGATAGGTGTTGGTTCGTTTCGACTACTGCGAGCTAATACATCTTGTACCAATCAACAGTATACCTTGAACGAACTACGAAGTTGAAGTGTAGCGGAAGCAAATCTCGAAGTTGAGGATCAAGATCCACGCCAGAGTACTATTCAGAAGAGAAACAGACTTGTGAACTGAAATGCGAACGCTGTAATGGATAAAGGCGTTCTGGCATACATACATCCTTACTGTCGAGTACTCCATGAGCACTAACGCAAAGTCGTTCTCGCTTTCATTTTTCCAGACCGTGTTCGCAAGGGTGACACGATTACCCCTCGCTGGGTTGGCTGGGTACTGCTTCTGCGCACAGGTCGGCCAGTTTCAGCATCTTGACTTTGAGACTCTGAGTTGGTCATTGATTCGGTCACTGGTACTGTTGGATCCGGAGTGGCTTTGCTATTGACCACGATACTTCGAGTATCGGGAATTTCTTCACCAACTACTTCACTCGGTTTCCGGTCTTTCGGTTGAAGCAACTTGATCTGGTTCAGAATCTCCATGCGCTTGGTGATCTTTCTTTGTCTGTCAGTCCGCTCCTGCTTTAGCAGTTCCACGAGGGCTTCTTTCTCAGCTAGTTCTCTCCTGTGGACTTCCTTGAACTTCATTCGGGATATGCCATCGCGCTTGATTTCGTCCAGGAATCGATTGTGTTCGTCCTGCTCGACCATCTCTGCTTCATCCTCCTTTCGGCGTTCTTCTTCCTCCGACCGAATCAACGCCAGCACCTCATCTCTAAGCTCTTGGAGTTTGGCGTCACCCTGTTGAGATGAGCTTATCTGCGCTACCAGCTCTGTGAATTCCTGACGCTCGCAGTCTCTCCGCATCATCTCGGACTGCCAGATCTGCTCCTCTCGCTGCCTTTCTTCTCGCTCTTGATTCAGTATCTCTCGCAGTTCTGCAGCTTGGGCTTCAAGTGATTGCACAGCGCTTCGCAGCTGGGGGTCGGCGGTCAGCTCATGTCGATGATACTGAGCTCGTATCATCGATCCCGCTTCCCGATCTGAATGCACATCGTTCGCGTTCGGAGCTTTGCGAACTTCCATGTACTCTGAGCCGGTCTGACGATGATTTCCAATCACTCCTACTTCGCCCTCGCTTTGATTCTGAAAGTGTAGCGACGCCAAATGCCTCGCCTGGGTCCAGTCGTAGCTGTTGGTATCATCACCATCATCTTCATCGCTATCGACACTCTCGTCACTGTCGCTGTCATCACTCCACGAGCCAGAGTCGATCATCACAGTATCTCCATGTCGTCCAGAAGACGAAGCGAGCAGGCGATCAAACGCCGAGTCATCCCTTCTCAACGGCAGAAGAATACGCTCTGCGGGCATCCTGGTGGTAGTAGCAGTAGCAGAGGGGTATCTGGTAAACTCGGGGGCTGCTGTAGGTCGCGATTGTGGTTCGTTCGTCTGCCGAGCCACCCAGTCTCCAACTGAATTCCGAACCAGCACCACTCGAATACTCCGAGGTGTGGCATCAGAATACCTCGTCACCGACTCGTCTGTCCGTGCGTGATCTACCAATACGACCTCTTCTTCTCCTGTCGCGATGGTATCCCCGTAGACCACGCGCTCGATCTGCATGAGCTTGTACACGGAGCTGAACGTCTCTTCGTCGATGTTGGCGAACTTGTACGACTTGGTGTTGAGGCGCAGGAACCACTGCTTGCGCTCGCTGCGCTTCATCTCAAACCACCGCGCCTGCTGCTGCTGACTTGGGGCTGCCGACACCAACGAGGTGCTGTCCACAGTACCACCAATGACGACACTGCCGTCATACTCCTCCCTGTCAACGTCGTGCCCGTCACCGTTGCGGCCGTGGAGGTTGTTGAACTGCGCGATGACGTCCACCATGTTCTTCATGTACTTGCGCTTGATCTCCATGGAGCCGACCGTGCGGTCCGTGTGGCCGCCGCAGAGCTCCGTGAAGCGCCGGAACATGTGCTCCAGCAGGCGGAACCCGCGGTGCGGCGGCACGTCCAGCGCGTCGTCCCACGCGCGCAGCATCAGCGCCAGCTCGTCGCGACTCCAGCTCGCGCCGACCATCGCGGGTGATCTTTGAGAGTAGATTAGTGCGCTCTTTCAGCCAGCCTCTCGTTTGGTTTTTTGTGAGCTTTCGCTCACGCCCGTTGGTTCATTTTTCTTTCTTCCAGAAATGAAAGGGGTTAAACAACCCTTCCCTTCCCGATCGAGATTCGGTTGTCAAAAGTAGGGGTACGAGACTGTAACAACCAGGTGTTGCGCTCTGATCAAAGTGACAAATGCTGCAAACTGGATACTCTTGTAGCCATCAACCTTATTACCTACTTTGTCCTTACTGCATGCTAGTGTGTATTAATAACGTTGATTGGACCAAAAGATCTGTCTTCGCTCTGCGATGTGTGGTAGGTGATCTTTGACAGCAAACAACTTCTCACTCTTCAGTATTGCTGTCGAAGGCAGCTATCGTGAAACTTCATCCGGCCAACTCGATCAAGTGGTTGCAATAACTACTTCGACGTATTACTTGGAGGCACATAAACGTGTCACAACTGTCAGCGAAGACGTCTGTCTGTCCTGTGCATATGGCTTTCCAACCATGTCCCCTGTCCCCTGGCACCACTCTACCACACGTGTTTCTTGCGTTGCGCATGCTGAAAACCGCCGGCCAACGCTTGTATGACCACCTGCCTACTCGGCTCCAATGCGGTCTCGTTTTGCGTCACTTTGACTTGACAGACTGCTACGTCTAACCTTACGATTACATCTGCATATTTTTCGATGTAGGCGTCACACATTTGAACGATGCAGCTTTCTCGACTAGCTTGGTCAAAGTCGAGATATGGCTTGTCACTCCTACTTCTTGTCGTTTCATCAACAGTTTTTGTCCGAGTCTTTCTCGCTAGCTGCTCAATCAGCCTGTAACCCCCTTCCCTCCATCCCTCGCGCTGCTGCTTCAGGAACGCCACTAATTGATGCCACTCTTCTCGATCCAGTCGTCGCTCTTGTTTCCCTTTCAATTCGAACAATATTCGTTTCTAAGACTTCGCTTCTGGATGAACATTCTCGATGCGTGTCTCGTTCACCAACGTATTGCCACCTCTGCTTGCTCATCTTTGAGGTTGTTCTGCTGCTGCGCAGTAGCTCCTTTTCGGATAAAAGGAATGGCTCACCAATAGAAAAGAATGACAGGCGACTCGCTCCTCGAAGCAAGCAAGCGCCAGCTTTGATCCAGTTTTTTTCTTGGCTCGCTCTTCGAAGCAAGTAGCGGCAGTGAACACAACCACAACCGATCAATCGTTCACTAAAAGTCGTCCATCCGGGGGAATTCTGAGAGATGACTGCACCTGCATCTGTGGATGACAAAATTCGTGGTTCATGAAAATGTACTCTTATGCAATTAGAAAGGGATTTCTGCCTTTCGTTCCTTAGGCGCGGCGTGGCCGATTCACGCGGCCTCGGTGCGGTGGCGCGTTTCCTGGAGCCTCTTTTCCTTCATCTACCTGGCGACTTCTCTTGCCAGTGATTGGCAGAGGCGGCTGGCGGAGCACTCGCAGCACCTCGGCTCCTTCGCTCACGTCTTTGATGGCCAACGCTGTTGCTTTCGGCTCAACGGTAGCTTTGGCCGTGGACGCAGTTGGTGGGTTCACAGCTTTCGTTACTGGCTTGGTAGTTGCCGCACTTGCTCCCGAAACTTGGCCATTACTGAGACGGCGGACTGCGTCTTTGAAAGTAGACGCAGTTTTCGGTTCAGCAACTTTGGTTGTGGAGACGACGCTTTTCGGTTCAGCAGCGTTCGTTGGCTTGACCTGGACATCATCTCTTTGCGCCTGATCAACCTGAAGCTGAATTGTTTTCCCTTGCTTTGCAGTTGCTGCGGGTCCTTTGTCGCCACCCAATTCGGAGTTGGTAGGTAGATCGTCTGCACTCTTCATACCACCAGCTTGCTTCCCTTCCGGAGCCTTCTCTGTTCGCGTCTCGCTCTTGTTCTCCACTGCTAGATCCAACTTCATCTGCTGCAACAGCTCCCTCCACTCCTTGTCGTCCTGCTCGCGCGCCTCTCGCTCCTGGCTGATTTGCTCCATCAGCATCGCTCGCTCCTCTCGCTCGATCTCCCACTGGTCGCGCATCCGCTGGCGCTCGTCCTGGTTCCGTTTCATCTCGTCCAGCAGCGTCTTGCGCTCTTCCTGGTCTTTGCTTCTTGCTGCTTGAAGGCGGATCCGCTCCTGACGGTCCGCCTGCAGCTGCTGCAGCACTTTGGCCCATTCGTCGTGCTCACTCTGCCTCGCCTGCTGGTTCACAGCACTCTCCTGCTGGCTGCCTCGTAGTTTCTCCAGCACTCGCTTGTGCTCTTCCTGCTCGCGCTGCCACTCTTGCTCGTGCTGTTCGTGCTGCTCGCGTGCTTGTTGTCGGGCGTCTCTTTCTTGAGCCACCATGGCTTTGAGCTCCTGTGCCTGGGTTTCGAGTCGATCGACGATCTTCATCAGGTCTGGCGTGGCACTCTGTGGCTCGAGTTGGTATTTGTGGTGGTACTCACTGGAGCCCGTGTACGCGTTGTCATTCTTGCCAAGCAGCTGATCGTTGTTGTCAGGGTGGGGTTGTTGGCTGGCAGTACTCCGAGGGTACTTGAACACTGGCGCATTGCCGTTTACCTCATCATCACTGCTCGTGGTGCTGTCCTTCTCATCATAGTCGTACTCGTCATCGTAGGTCATCACGGAGCGACGCTCGCGCGTTGGGTTGCGTCGAGCGGGACTCGGTTGCTGTGTATTTACTGGAGGGAGGTACGCTCTTGGAGTGTCCTGTCGGTCGCCAAGACCACCGCCACTAGCAGTACTCAAAGCCGATGATGACAGGTACACCAGATGCGACTTGTCGGGCGTGCCGTCCTCCAGCGTGAGCAGCTTGGCGATCTCGAACACCGTGTCCTGCTCCAGGTCCGTGAACTTGTACGACGTCGTCTTGAGCTTGTTGAAGCAGCGCCGGCGCTCGTCCTGGCTGAGCGAGAACCAGTCCGTATCACCATTTACACCACTGCTGCCACCGCCGCTGCTATCTGCATCTACACTCTCGTTGTAGTCACAGATGAACTGCGCCATGCTCTTCCAGTACTTCTTCTTGTACACGATGGAGCAGGCGGTGCGGAAGGGCTCGTGCGCGGCCCGCAGCGCGTGGAAGCGGTCGCTCACGTACGCGTTGAGCTTGCCGCGGCGCAGCGGCGCGGGCTTGTGCGTGAGCCCCTCGCGCCACGCCTGCAGCAGCGCGTGCACCTCCTCGCGGCTCCAGCGCGCGATCTCCTTGGTCGTCGTAGAGGACATCCTGTTGTTGGCTTGTCTTCCTATTGGCTTCTGTGGGTTGTCTGGTGCTTCTGTGGGTTGGGAAGACTGGAAAGTCTGCAAGTGAGTGGTCGCTTCGTTTTCGTTTTCTCCTTTCTTTTCTGGCTCCTGACCTCTCTCTGGTCCTCCAATTGGCTCTTTTTTATCACACGATCTTTTGAGGTTTTTCTCAGAGAGGGTGGGAGAAAGAGAAGGGGGTATTCCGGATGGAAAGTTGCGCATCCGCAACATTAGCCAACAATGTTTCACTCACCACCACCCAAACCCTCCTCGTTTCGTTGGACTCCTCCGTCTTCGAAGGAAACAATGCGACTGCTGGCAAAAAAACGCTTGTCCACGTCGGAGTGACTCCGATGTTTGACTGAATTGATGGAATTGAGCTTGACACCACGGTCATGTTGTATGGGGGACATAGTAAATATAGTTTAGCCGGTCATGTTGTATGGGGGACATAGTAAATATAGTTTAGCGTTGTAGATGACGAAGAACATCTATTGAACCGGGGTTAAGATGTTCCGAATGGTAAGGATGTCAAGAGGTTGTGTGCCCGTCCGCCTGGGCCACCCTCGCCTAAGAGATCGCTCTGCAGGTGTTGTGCTACGAGTTCGAATCTCTGTTTGCCTGGGCCTAAAGTTTCTTGAGTGAGGACTTCATCGCCTTTCGAGTCCATCGCTTGGTTCGTGAGCTTGTCTGTCATCTTGCTGTATTCCCACTTGACGTGCGTCATGTGATCCACGTGAACTTCTTACTATAACGCTGTACCCCACCACCGCATTTTGATTCTGGATCCAAGTAGGGGTGGTATAACTACTTCAAAGCGAAGGTGGCTTCGCACTTCAATACCTGGATTCAGCCTGGTCACAGTACTCGCCAAAAAAGATATAATACAATGGCCCAAGAGGTAACATCACAGTACCATTCATCCCCCTACCACATGATCTCATGAGATAGAACGGCGAACGACAGATTGGCTGGTCTTACGAACTGAAAGTGAGAGGTCGCTTCGTCTCCTCTTCTCAACATTTCGGGCATTCCGAAACGAAAGTTGTTCCTGTGCACCATTATCCATAATAGGGTGTGAGAGCCTCTAGCAGCGAGGATAATGGCTGCTCTGGATTGGCCGGAGTTCGATGGATGGGAGTGATCATCAAAGAATTGTTGGTAGGTGATGGATGAATCGACAGAGCTGACTAAGTTTGTCAGTTTGATGCTATGCAATGGTAGTCGCACGGGATAGATACGGTGTGTAGTATTGCGTCATCCCACCACAGAAACCTGCAGTAAAGAATACTGGTAAACCATTGATTGTATCTTGATGCAATGAGCACTTGCGCTGGCAGGTAAGGAAACTCGCGAAATCGATGCGCCATATAATGCGTGAATTTGCTACCTCGTTCAAGCTGCTCCTGCTGGTATTGGTCTTTATCACTCAATCTGCGCTGCTCATCAACTAGGTTGGTACATAGAGCGAATACACGGTAAACTCAACAACTCTGTAACTGTCCTGCCGCTAAAGGAAGTAGTGAGTCTACCTGTAGCTCGCGGGCGATTTCTTGTCATCGTGCATTTGGTACGCGACGATGGCGTTGTTGATTCTACCAGCGGATTGAAGAAATAGGTCGTGGTCGTTTGAGGAGGTGGAGGTCAGCATCGGAGTGTGGTGGTCGCTTGCGCCAGTCGATCCAGCTCGCTCGACATCGTGAGTCGCAGTCTCAATGCCAAACAGCAAGAGCAGTGTGACGATACACGCGGAGACGCCGCAGAAGAACCACATGATGGTGGGGACGCTCATCTTCACGTGGTTGCTCATCCATATGAGCGCTTGCGGACCGACGAAAGCACCGACGCGACTGATTCCCCAGGCGTAGCCGATCCCGATGACCCGCACCGAGATCGGGTACAATTCGGGCGTGTACGCAAAGAGGCATCCCCAGGCACCCATGAACGCGAAGTTCCGGCCGCAGCTCGAGAGTAGCATCGACAGCATTGTCTGCTTCAGATACGCTTGGAGCAGCGAACAGCCACTCGCGGCCACGAGGAAGCAGATGATCGTGTAGCGTCTCCCAAGACGGTCGATCAGCACAGCTGCCGACAAAGTACCGAGAAACTGCGCCACCAACACGCCGTACAGCAGCAGGTTTCTATCTTCGGCAGTCTGAAGCTGGTGGGTGAAGCTGTCGTCAAGGTAGATGCCCATGCTGCTGTCAGTCACGGACATGCCAGTCCAGATGAACCAGAGCATCAGCGTGCGTGAGAGGTACGGGAAGCGCAACAAGATACGCACGTGGTTGACCACGAGCTGGCAGTACGAAGGCGCCTTCGTCTCAATCTCGCAATAAGTAACGGGGCCAATCTGGTCGCCAAGCTGCTGTTGTTGTGCGTTGTTCTTGATCGCCTCGTCCGCCTCCTCGCCGTGATACACGCTTGACGCTCGCTCGATCTTGCGCAGCACGCGAACAGCCTTGTCGAGTTGTCCTGACGTCGCGAGCCATTTCGGGGAATCAGGGACGCAGAAGAAGAGCAGCGGCAAGTAGCAGAATGCGACTAGACTCAGTGCGCACGCAGCTCGCCAGCCGATGGATGGCGCGAGTTCCCGACCAATCGCCACCACGCAAATAATTCCGAGCGACCAAAATGCCTCAAGACAAACCAGTGCGCGGCCTCGTGCATTCGTCGGTGCGAGCTCCATGATGAGCGCAGAGAGTGTCGGCTGCTGGCCGCCGATTCCGATCCCAACGACGAATCGGAAAGCCATGAGCACTTCTGCACTTGGACTCGCAGCACAGAGCGCACCTGCAGCGTGGGTGACCGTAAACGCGATCAGCAACGCGAACTTTCGTCCCCGCGCGTCGGCGAGACACCCAAAGAAGAAAGCACCGACGAAAGCGCCGAGCATGACGACTCCGAGCATCAGGAACGCTTTCTTCCCGAGCTTGATTTGTGGGAACTCTTCGAGCACGGGGTCCACCATGTACACGAACAGCATCGTCTGCGCGGCTGCCATCGCCCAGACACCGCCGGCTACAAGGTGTACGCGCACGAACCACCAGGAGATGCCGAAGCAGCCAGACTGGAGATAGCCGAGCGCGTCGAGTCGCTTGGTGATCTGCTGACCGGCAGCGTACCCATGGCGGTTGATCGCGGCCATGATGCGAGGTCGGAAAGTTGATTCTTGACGCGAAAGAAGGGGGCGCCACGCAGATCTGGTCCGTCGTTGCTTGCTGTATTTGTCAACGCGGGAGCGAATTCAAGAATGAAACGAGAGTTGGTTTGTCGTTCTTCCTTCGTCCTCTCTCAGTGTGGACAGAGTGGCCGCTGTGAGCGAGGCCACACACGCACGCACGCACTTGAAAACGGTGGAACCATCGAGAGAGAGACAGGTGCACGCTCGCGAGCATCGGGAAGCGCCGCAGATCGATGGATCCTGATGTTCCTCCCTATCTCTATCATAGCATTGAGGGATTTCCAACTGGTTTCAGAACGGAATGTGACGAGCGACTCACCTATCGGATCGGAATGGATGGACCCATCGTTCAAATCTCTCTTGACAATCAAAGCTGCGACTTCACCATTTCAAGTGGCGGTCTTAGTAAATGAATATGAGGCTGTCCACTTCTTGCTCATCTAATGCAACTGCCAGTATTTATTTCTTTGTATTTGCATAACTCCCTGAAACATGATGCCTACCTATGAAAAATCAGGAGGGGTCTTTCACCCTCGGTGACGTGATTACTCCCCTCCACCCCGGAAGCAATCACTGGATCAGAGATCCGAAAGCAAGAAGAGAAGTTGGCGCTTCATATCTTCAGATCCCAGACAGCAAGCTTCTGTTAACGTCAGCAGCCAAGCGCACGCGTAACAACAGACGTACAGCCACGTAGTCGTCGTCGGACTGTCTGTTTTTGCGTCGACGCGGCATACATAGAACGCCGCTCGCATCAAGAGCAACCTAACAGCTCTCCGCAAAGTACCACCAGCTGATGCTTCTGACACAGACAACCATCTCAACATATTGGATGCACAACATTCCTTTCTCCTCTGCGAAACGAAATACTGCAGTGTACCCCCATGGTAGGGTATTCGGTGTGTGGAATTGCATCATGTGGTGATGCCAAAACAGTTTGCGCTTGACCAAGTGTCAAGGTAGGTTGTACCGCACCATGTCTGATACGCATTCACATTGCTGCGTACTATAAAAAATGCATGCGGAGTTTAGCTCAACCCGTATTTTTTTTAATTATTGTCCAATCATGAAAGCATGTGGAAAATCATAATAGCCAATGAATGGATGCCAATCGGAGCTCCTCCTTTGGTGTCTGGTCATCATCAACCAGCTGTTACCAGAATAGGAAAACAGCACCAATTGCCAATTGCGATCTGAGCTGAGCGGATGATCAGCAGCAGCCCATCCTGGAGCGAGGTGGAGATCACGACACTGCTGCAGGCGCCGCCCGTGCGTCACAAGAACGCTGCGATCTGCGTGCACTTCACGACGCTCACCAACACAGGCGACGCCGTGGCACACAGAGGCGGCGCTGGTCGCCATCATGCACAAGCTGTGCGCGGCGCTCAAGAGAGGCCACCGACCCGAGGAGGAGCGCCGAAAGGCGTGAGACGAGCTCTGGCTCGCGCTCGACCAGGACGCTCGGATGGGTTATATGCGCCCGTGACGGCACGTCGACTACTACGTGGAATACCGCTCGGGTTTTCTAGGTCCCCCAGTCAGCTAGGCGTCGAGGCTGTCGAAGAGGTGATCGAGAGAGACGTCGCGTACACTGCTGCACAGCGACTGGAATTTTTAGCGGGTGGGTTGAGCAGTCAAATCAACGCAGCTCCCCCTCATGTCCAGAAACCACGTCGTTCAGAGAAGAAGATGGCGGCTCGTCCCCAGAAGGCAAGTGGCTCAGTGTGTCGCACGCAAAGGTTCTCGTCGGACTTGGAAGGCTCTCCGGCAATCCCTGTGCGTCCGTCCCACGATGTAATTGCTGGTTGATCTCCTGTGCGGCGGGGTTTCCCTACAACAATGGAGAAGAAGGCTTGCGAGGCAACATCTTACGTTAGCGGTGAAACAAGCGATGCGCACGACAGCAGTCAGACCGAGAGCAACAGCGATGTTGGCGTCTGGGAAGAGCAAATTGGCCTCCAAGCGCAAGAGCCAGCAAAGACAAGCGAGGAAGAGATCAAATCTGAACATCCCTGTGAAGCATCAAGCTCGACCACCCATATCCATCGTGATGCTGATGCAGATTTTCCTGACGAGACCATCAAAGATCCACAACTCAGTCTGCCTTCGCGAGCGACGGCGTCTGCTGTGCCAGTGGTGAACGTCGTGCGACGACGAGAACGGAAGCAGATAGTCCATCTTACGCTATTGACAACAGTTCGACACCTCGAAGCATAAGTCAAAGGACTGAAGGTGATACTTCGAAAGTCCATTCAAAAGACCAAGCTGCAGCAGGAGCAGACCCAAGAACTACTCAAACAGATGAGAGCCCAGCAAATCGAAGAGCGCCAGCTTGTTGGCGAAATGCTGAAACAGATTGTGCAGGATCACGATCGCAGTAAAAATGATCAAGTGGAGCTGGCTGAAATTGTCACGCAGTTCCAATCCAGTCAAGGCGAACCCCAGAAGACGCAAGTGGAGATGGCGAAGAAGCAAGCAGATATGAGCAATATGATGGAGCAATTGGTCTACGAGAAGCGCATCGAGAGAGCTCGTGCAGAAGAGGAGACTCAGAGGAGAGTGCTGGAGAAAATGAAGCGCGAGCAAGAGCGGCAGCAGGATCGAGACGAGAGGAGGCAGCTCATGGAGTTGTTGGTGCAGGTGCGAGAGGCGAGAATTTAGGCCGAAAGAATAAGAGACGAGGAAATTACAAAGGCTCCTGTGGGCACTGGAGAAGAAACGACACGAGATGAGAGTGGCGGGACGGGCGCAATTGTGACCGAGGTTGGAGTGTCGAACAAACCCCCACTACCAAAGATGGTAGCTGCGATAACGAAGAAGCTGGAAAGCAATTCCGAAGCGAGCGGTGAGAACTTTGTTGAGCAGACTTCTGCTCACGTGGCACAAAAGGGAGACACACCGAAGCCGAATGGATCGCTCACAGAAAGGTCTTCTGGGGACCTTCCGAGTGCTCAGCGCAAGAAACGAGCACGGAAATGCGCGCGAAGGTCCCTGGGGTCCGATGGAGAACCGGAGAGAAACGGCATCCCCACGCTGCCATCTCGCAAAAGGGCAGAATAGCACTCGAGTTAAGGAATACGCAATAGATAGATGTTAATTTTCATGTAACCATTATCGTAGCACTTCGGGCATTCATCCGTCCGGAGAGAAAAAGTCAAAGCACAGGATGGTATGTAGTAGTGTTGTATTGGCTTCACCTCGCCCCAAAGGATGCTCCTTTTGTCATCAATTTATGTTTCCAACTTACAATAGAACAACATTGGAATAGCGTTGACAACCATAGATTTTTATCCACTGGTAAAATAATAGAAATGCACTATATCAATTAGGTGACTTCTCGCGCTGCTGCTGTCTGAGCTGCCAGCAAATGGCTAAATGAGCTGCTGGTACCGCCACCATGTGGTTGAAAGTTTAAAATAGCACATCAAGCTGGAAAAATCAGGAGCAATTCCATGATATCATGAACATCATCTCATTCAGTATTTCATGAGAGGACGTCATTAGTTTAAAATAATGTTTTCCTCAAAACGGAGTATAGTTTGCGATTCCAGTATGGTACCGAGTATTTTGTCTGAACTATAATAAATCGGTAAAGTCTTGGCTCTGTCAGGTCACAACCCCAGCCCCTCACTTCAAATTTCCACTAAGTCTAGAACCAATGCAATTACCCGCTCTCTGTTCCCAAAGTCCTGGGGCGAAATGCCTTCTATTGTATGTCTATTAAATTTAGTACTAGCGCCTATAAACTCTCTTTGCTTTAAGCAAATTTCGAGACGCTGTGGAAAGATAGTATGTTTGTCGTGCACGGAGAACTGCAAAAAGATCAGAAACGCAAACAAGTGAGCTTTTGTTTGCGTCGCTGTTTAAGAACCGAACCTGAAAAACTGGGCAGCGGAAGTAAGAGCAGAGTTATTCATCTAATATCTTCAACTCCACCTTCAATTTTCCAGAATGACTGGGAATGCGTCGTCGTCTTAGTAGATGAAATAGTGATTGTAATTCCAGGTCAAGTCACGTGGGTATAGTGTTAAGACCACGGTGCAAGACAATGTTAGCTCAGAGCCTGTGGAATCAACAGACGACAAAACTTGCAGAACCACGTACAGTTGACGCGTGTGGTTATATCGCTAGACAGAACTACAGATGCAACAAACAACTTAATCGGATATAGTCAAGAAAAAACGCACTCATAGAGAACACACATTTCGATGCATCAGTGTCGAGCTGGTTGACCTACTCGAACAGATATCCCCTATGTAAAAAGTTAGTCGAAAGGCGGTGATGACAGTCACATACAGAGAACACGTCACTTGCCACAGCAACCAGACTGCCGTAAAGCGAGTACGATTTTTGCGTCCCACCTGCATTTGTGAGAACTTGGAAGTCGCACACGGACGAAGCGACACAACAGCGTCGAAGATCCAACAACGTGAAAAATTAAATAAGTCGTTACAGTCAGTACTATTCAAACATATGCATGTTTGCTGTGATTGCTATATGACTCTTGGCTAGGAATATGAACATATCGATGTACAGGCGGCGCTTCCATGCAAATTCCATGGTCGTATAAATTATCGCAATTTGCGGGCCTTTTCACTTTGGTAGTGTTGGCCAGCGATTAAACAGGATCGTTTTTTGGTGAGAAAGGTTGGCACTTTGCGACAACATGGCTTCGTTTGCTTTCGACATTTTCGACAAACGTCCTTTACAACTCATGGGCTCGGCAGGTGGCGGTGCGCGCAGCTTTGCAAGGCGCATGTATTCTAAGTTCCGCGATTCACCTGCTGTTTGTGCACCGCACCTGCGGTACTTACGGCAAGGGACGTTGAGGACTCCTGAGTATCTTCGGTCATCATGCCTTTGTACACTTGTGTCGTTCTCTCGAACGTCGTTGTTATTGATTGGGGGGGGGGAGGTCTAAGAAGGGTGGAAAAACAAAACTCATCCAAGAACAATTAACCACGCCAGTGATCCTACCGGCGACCGGCTGACCAGCAAACTGCAGGTTCAAGGTTGTCCGCCAATTGTAAAGGGGTGCTGTACCACGACAGTCCCCAAAACACGGCACACACTCTTGGCGCGTACAAGGTAGCGCTCTCCCGACTTGGAGGGAGGAAGGACGACTTGAGGGTAAATTTGCAACTGAATTGAAAAGCTGTTATGGTTCCTGTCGCTACTCCTAATTAGTCTCAAGGGCTCCTAGAGGTTTTATGAATAAAAACCTACTGATGCAGAAATAAACCTTCTAAACTGATATATAAAACCTTGGGTACACTGTGAGGTTCAACCCATAGGACCTTGAACTTGGTCCTGTGGAAAGTTCCCTGTGAAGTGATTGTCTCGCGCCATCACTTCAAGCCACAGTGACATGTCGCCTGTGTCACCGCCGAAGTCCCCCAAGCAAGAATCATCATTCTGTACTTGATTAGTACATGAGTGCCATCACTCTGCACTGAATAGTACAGAGAACCTTCGTGCATGCAGGGACTTGTTGTACCGTAATCCCTTTGCCCTTTGCCTCTGCAATGCACGCTGAAGGTGGTCTGTGGCACACTAGAGCTGAGGACAGATCCACCTTCATTAATGGCTAGTTTAGCCCATTACACCTATCAATTGCTTCCTCTAGGGTCTTGGCATTTACACCTACAGCTACATCTCGGCGGCTCCGTGGCTTCACAAGCCCCAACGCCGCGTAGCACGAGTGGTTCACGAAACTCATGATGTTGCCGCGCTTTGCAGAATTGATGAAAATTCTGCGTCCCAGCGAACCTTACGTCCGTAACTCTAAGCACATCCGCTGGCTTGTACCCCGTCCGCCACGAAGTCGTGTGAAGTTAATTCACCATATACTTGCTGGCCATATGTTGTGGGAGAGACGTGCGTGACGGCCCCGTGTCTCTATGTTCCATTATGCTGAAATTTAAGCCCTTGGCCATAGCCAATCGAACCCCATACGCTAGCCCCAAAACACACAACTCGCGTGTACAAAAGAAATCGCATTGGTAGATGACGCACAAATCTTGAGCACACAGGTATATGTATCCACGTTTGTCCCGCCCACAAGCATTGGAAAACTCGATCAATTCTCCGGATTTTTGTTGCGTTACGTCAGCCGAATAACTCACTGCAGCCACGTCACAACTCGTTAGGCGAGCCTCTAAAGGTTCAGCCGGGCACCCAGCGAATCATGCAAAACACGATCAAATTTGTTTTACCGAGTCGGTGATATACAAGCGCTTTCATTTGCATCAACTGCTCCTTCTAAGCGCTCGACATATTTCACCCAACGTTTTGGTAGTTCCTATGAGCATTAATACGCCGCGGACTGACATTGTCATTCCCGTTCTTGTGGTACACTCGTGGGGGTTCCCCAACAGGCTGACGTCATTTATGATACTTCCTCTTGCGCGATGCAGAGACGAATCACCCAGCCGGTCCTCGCGCGGCCAACTCAGCACGCTTTGAAACAAAAAAACTGCGGCCCCTGTATCAGGGATTGTTACAACTCTTTCCACCTCCATAGCCGTCGTCAGTCTTTGTCCAGTTTCTACGGACCCAGGACCCGTGTCATCTTCCCCGCAGTCTGCGTGGACGTCGACGAATCACCAGATTGCTGCTCATCCTGTGACGGTGCCAAGAATGACTTGGATTGCTGCTGCTCTGGTGAAGACCATTGGTAATTCTTGGACAGCAGCCTTTCCCACAAAGATGATCGCAAGGATAACATTCACCGCTGGGGCAACTTTGACTCCGGCACGACGTTGGTCAGCGCTGGCACTGGTGGTGGCACCCACTCTTCCTCGCCTTTTGGTTCTTCTAGAAGCGCCGGCATCGGAGACACCCATGTCTCTTCGGTTTATGATTATTTTCAACCAATTTGAAAATGGTCCAGCCTCTTTAATAACAGATGCAAGGCTCATCGTTCACCATAGGGCTGGTTCTCGGGCTTTCGAAGAAATAGTCCCTGCGACCAGGGTCTGAACGCTACAGACTAAAGGCATAGCCTGTTTCTTTGACTTTTTCCTTCATGTGTAAGATGCGACTTTTCTCCTCAGCTCGCATAACTGCCTAAACTATTTGATTCTCGATGGCCCACTTGAAGCTGTTCATTTTGATCATCATTCAAAGGTAACTTCTTGCCCATTAATTGAAGATTACTGCGAATGTTTTGTCATAATTAAATCGTTTGATTTTGTTTGCGATTGTTAATTTTTTTGCCAGCGGAGCGGTTTTGATGGTAATCTCTGTGAACCGGATGACTGTAAAGAGGGTTACCCTTTGAAAAAAGGGAACTATTTCCAATTCTTTCTGCTACAATAGCTTTATTTTTGTCCTTTTTCGTCCTAAATCGTCTTTTTATATTTACTATTTGTTTACTTATCTTCTAACAGCGAGCCCACCAATACATTACAACCGGTTCTCCAGTGAACCAAAGAACAACCAAAGACGAGCGCGAGAGAACCATGGTGGCTGCGAGCTGGAGTCACGAGGAGCTGGCGCTGATGCTGCGCGCGTGGGACGACGCGCTGGACGTGCCGCCGCACCGCGGATTCCGCCTACTGGACTTCATGTTCCGGCGCTTCACGGAGCTCTGCGGCGGCCACACGGACCGCACGGTCGGCTCCATGACGATCAAGCGCAAGTACATGCGGAACATGGTGGACGTCATCGCGCAGTTCAACAACCTCCACGGTCGCAACGGCGACGGGCTTGATCCTGAAGAATACGATGAAGAAGGTGTTAGCGTTGCCGTCACCGCCGCGGCGGGTAGTAGTGCTGTTGACACGACCTCGCTGGTGTCGTCAGATCCGCCGTCGCAGTTTCAGCAGATGCAGCAGGCGCGGTGGTTTGAAATGAAGCGCAGTGAGCGCAAGCAGTGGTTCCTACGGCTCAACGCCAAGTCCTACCAGTTTGCCAACATTGACGAAGAGACGTTCAGCTCCGTGTACAAGCTCATGCAGATCGAGCGCGTCGTCTACGGGGATGCCATTGCGGCGGATGGGGAAGGAGACGTCGGAGCAGACGCAGTGGACGAGAAAGATAGGAAACCACAAAAAGAAGAGCGTCAAGTTGCTGGCGCTCAGACCGTTCGCCGTCGTCGCAGCGCTAGTCGGGTGCCGCTAGTTCGAGACTCAACCGGGAACTGGACTGCTACGCAGCGCTTGGTGGGCCCAGAGTCGCGACCGACGGTAACTCCATCTTCTTCTGGTATCGAGACCACTGCTGCTACTAGTGCGCGTGCGACGAGCACCCCCAGGGTCTCCGCAGAATCTGGTACTCGTTTGGTAGTCGGACGCGAAGCTGACTCGGCGTTTGATCGCCTACTGGCGTCGTCTTCCGGGCGACGTAGTGACGTCGTGATGATCGACGCAGGCTCGTGGACGGACGACAGCGACAGTGATACCAACACGAGCGTCGACAGCGGGGGGGAAGATGATGATAGCAGCTATGACTGGAGTCAAGGGGAGCATTTGGCGTCGCTTCACTTTCAGGACCACGGTGAGCGGGGACCACGAACTGCACAAGCTCACCCTAGCAATTCAGAGCAGACGGAAAGCAATGGTACTCTGGATACAGGAAGCGGCGACCTCCATTCAGATCAAGCGGCTTCGTTGATGCACTTTACGCAACAACGACGACAGGAACGACCAGCTCCCAACCCCCGGCTGCTTAGCGCTGTGCAATCTCTAGAAGCCCAAGCTGTGGAATTGAAGGACATCCTGACCAAGGAAAGAGAAGAGAGGCAGCGGGAAGAGCAGTTGTGGGAAGCTGAAAAGCTGAGGCGAGACACTGAGCGTCGAAGATTCAAGGAGCTCCTGACGCAGATGAGCTCAGCTAATGACCCGGAACAACAGACTCAACAAGAAGACACCAAGTGCCAAGGGTTACGAAACGAAGTGCTGGCGTTGATCCGCTCGGAGGAAGAAGAGCGACGAAAGGAAGACGAAGTGGAGAAGACCGAGCAGGAAGAACACGATCGGTTCCTGAGAGAAATCAAGCGCGACGACAAGAAACGCATGAAGTTCGAC
>JAASFI010000154.1:0-50167 GCA_023333705.1 Globisporangium viniferum
TACAGTTCAGGCTGCTTACCGGTCGGTGTATGCGAGAAAAAGTGCAGCCATTATTGTCGCTGAAGCAGAATGGGGATGCACTGCGACTTGATTGGCTGACGCTGTCGCAAATGACGCAATGGTGAGACTCTCATCAACATCATTTTTAAAACCCTGTGTAGTTTGTGATTTTATCTCTTTATAAGATGTAAATGGAATAAACATAAAATTAAATTCCTGTTAAAATACAATACTGTGTGCCAGTGTGAGACAGAACTCATTATTAGAGTCAAAATAGTCCTGAAGATTGCGTAGCCTTTTGCCAGTTGAGTAAGCAAACCGTTTCACAAGATCTTCCTGTCAAGGGCGACTTCTGAAGTTGCTCATCTGACTGACTTGCGTGGAATTCCAGCCAGTCGGTCGGACGAGCGAACGAAAATGGGCGGCGGATGTGGTCAAATGGGTGGCTGGCGGAGGTCGGATGGGGATGCGGTCATCATGCTCACGCAGCAAGCCTTCCATCGTGTTCTCGAAGCTGCTTGTGATTGTTGTGACAAACAAAGCGGATGATGATGCTGCACAAGCGTGCGTGCCGATCTTGAAGAGCTGCCAGAGATCCAGAAATCGCCCAGCCAGCAAGCAGCTGGATGACTGTGCCCTTCGGGCTTGCTCGAGTGCGAATGGAAATGCGATCATTATGAGTCCCCCACCAAGCTGAAATGCGAGACGCTCCACCGAGTTGGGCTCAACAACGCATGGGTGCTGCTAAGCGAATGTGGAAGTGATTATTGATTCTTTCTGCCGACTCAATGTGCGATGGGGGAGTATTTCGGTGGAGGTGCGTGGCGTGTGTACTTGATATTCAACAGAACCACGACGCATGGAAGTCGACGTGCTTGCGTGTCCAATTGCTGTTGATGACTCCGCTGTAGGCAGGCGACTTGAGTCACAATGGTTGAGCTCGATCGAGGTACGAAATGAGTTTGTGCATTCCGGTGTGGTGGTATTTGCAATTGAATTGGTGGTATCTTACCGATGTGCAATGCTTGAGCAGAGTATCAAGCACCGACGCTGCAGTCGGGATTGACGCGATTGACGTGGTAATGAAGCGATGCAGCATCTACCTGGGAATGAGCGAAGAAAGAGCCCCAACACAAGCTTCATCACCGTGTCGATCACAGTCGATGCGATACGTTCGCTAGGTACTCGTTTTCAGTGTGAGCGAGTCCCTGTAGCAACCTCGTTTCCACTACTTGGAATTGGGACGTGCGGAAACATGAAATGAACACAAGTTCTGCCAGTTTTATCATATCAGCATCGTAAGCTCTCTTCGCTCTGGGAGGCTGCGGAAACATGAAATGAACACAAGTTCTGCCAGTTTTATCATACCAGCATCGTAAGCTCTCTTCGCTCTGGGAGGCTGTGGCGTTGGACTCGACGGTTGGTGTGAGCGATCGCACCAAGCGCCACAGAGGCTTGTCTTAGCCGCCCGCATGGCCACGCATTTCGCGTTTCCCTCTCGTGATCCGAAGTAACTCGCTCCGCTCTTTGTCATCGTCGTCGTCGTATTTCAGTGCCGTATCGCCATCTTCGCGTTCTCGTCTCGTCGTCTGTCAAGTCAAGTCAAGCAAAGACCAAGGAAAGCTCAGGCATGTGGACGCTCATTCTCGCCGCTGTCGGTGGCTTCATCGTCGGTGCGTGGTCGATGCACA
The DNA here is from genome assembly GCA_023333705.1 of Globisporangium viniferum. Classification (NCBI taxonomy): domain Eukaryota; phylum Oomycota; class Peronosporomycetes; order Pythiales; family Pythiaceae; genus Globisporangium; species Globisporangium viniferum. The sequence continues at coordinate 1,692 of JAASFI010000154.1, forward strand.
CGTACACTAGCGCGCAAGCGAAGAAGAAGATGGAGAAGCAGAACCCGATCTTGACGCCAGTCGGTGCCAGCGCCAACTACCCAGACCCGTAAGCAGATCCCCAAGGAAGGACTGCTCAGTGGCGACGCTCGCATGACGAAGCTGCAGCGATTGAGAAGACAAAATGAGGAAGCGAAGCGACGCAGGGCGTAGCGGCTGTGAAGGCGAAGGATATGGCTAGCTTGGACTAGGGCAGCAAAATGGCTTTGAATGCAATTTTGGCTTTCACGTACGTTCACTTTAACATTTGAGTCATTGGGTTAAATTCACTTGGTAGCTTCGATAGACTTGTAGTATCGTGCTCGCACTCAGTAGGACGACGACGCGATCAACCCGCCCCGCATCACCAAAGTCGCGACAAAGATGAGCACGTTCTGGAGCAGCACGGCCACGCCCGGCCACACGGGCTCGCCGAATGCGTTCCCCGCGTAGCTGTGTGTGAGCACGATGATGGATCCGACGAGCGCGCCAACGGACATCGCCACGCAAAAGAGAACAAACAAACTGGCAGGTACAAACACACATACAGCAGAGAAGTCAGAGCGGGAGACGCAGTTGGCACGACGGGGAATGAACGCCTTACCGCGCTCGGCCGGCGACGTCGGAGCCATAGGCGGGCGAGTCGGTCACCATCTCCCAGTCCAGCGTGTTGAGCCTAATTCCACGCACGAGCAAAGAAAGCAAGACGGTCAGTCGCTGGGGTAAGCCCCGTTATTCCAGCATCAAGCTATGCATCAGTTGAGTCGCGACAACAGTCACACACGCACAGGAAGAACGCGAGCGTGGAGACGATGCCGGGGAGGTACTTGATGAAGTTGAAGGGGGTCTGCGAGTCGTGGAAGTCGGCGTACGTGGCGCCGTCGATGAAGATCCACCAACCGACGCCGAAGAGTAGCCCCGCGGCGTAGCTGCCCACTCTGCCTGCGTCCACGCCCATAGTGCTGCCGTTGCTTGGCTGCTTTCTCGTTGAGATTTCTGTGTGTGTGATGCTTGTCAAAAGTGAGCAAAGTGATTTTTCAAATAGACACGACAGGAATGATGGTCATTACCGTCATTCTTTTAATGTTGATGTTTGTAAGGGTTTGGATTGTTAGAAATGATAGAAATGGATTGAGAAGAAGGTTTCTAATGGTAACACAGCGTGAGTTTGGATCTTTAGGTTTGAGCAGCTACCCTTTGAACGACGATACGCAAATGCAATGCAATAGACGCGGAGATGCTCGCAACGCTTTACTCAGTTCATCGTCTCTTTATCAGCCGACTAGTGGTATGCAGGTGCCGGCACGATCGGCGCGAGGGTCTCCAGCCACGTTGGGTTCGCCTGCAGCCGCCCGAGGAAAATGCTGGGGCCGATCTGCTTGCTCAGGTTTGCGACACAGTCCTTCGCTGCGAACCGTGCTAGTCGATGCGAACCCTGGAGCGTGAACACGAGCGGATCAAAGAAGAGCTCGAGGTGCTGCTTGAACACGCGCTTGCCGAGCGCCTCGCACATCAGTGGCACTTGCTTCCAGACGGTCTCTTGCAAGACCCCAGTCTGTGGAAAGTGGCGGAGGATCGCGACATCTGCCACAAGTGGCAAGAGCTTGACTGCAATGTCGGGGGCGACTTGGCAGAGCTCGCGCACCAAATAGATCGCGCCGTCCGTGCTCTCCCACGGCTCCTTCGTGCGGTGTTCGTGGCGTTCGTTGGTCTTGAAATCAAACGAGCAGCACGAAAACGCCTGCTTGCTGTGGTGCTTCTTCTCGGACTTGAGGATCTCGTCGTACTCCTGCTGCGACATCGCTGGTTGCGTCTTTGCCAGCACAATGTACTCCTCTGCGATCGCGGAAACGCGATCCACAGCATCTTGACCGTACGCACGGATGGCATTGCCCAGTGCGATCGCGGCGTCCTCACGCACAGACCAAATCTCATCTGAGAGATGGTCGAACCAAAGGTGGTACAACTCGTCCAAGAAAGGGAGACACTCGTTCGGAAAGCCCAGCGCCATCTGAGCCGCAGCCAAGCACGCCACGTCGCGCACCTGCCACGAGTTGTCGTACAAGCTGATGATCAGCGCCTGGACCAAAGTTGGCACGTGCGGTCGAATCGCCCCAGCGTCCACTTTCGTGCCAAGCTCGCCAATGCACTGGCACGCCGCTTCACGCACCGAGTGATTCGTCATCTCGACGTAGTACTCGACGATCTCATTCGCGTATTTCGCCACCACGTCTCGTCCGCGAGTGCCCATGAGTAAACGCCAGGTTTCCTGCGAGTGTTTCGACACGCGCTCAGCGACGTAGTATCTGTTCAAACACAAGCGAGGCACAAGTGTCGACAGGTAAATCGAGCGCGCGTCTTCCTGGAGTTTCACTAGGAACGCGCGCGTGGCAATGGACGCCGCATATCGCACCTGGCTCCAATTGTCTTGCATGCCGCGCGTGATGCACTTGCACAAAGTATCCGAGATGTTGCGGTGTGTATCGAGGAAGCCCACTGGCGCAGCCTCGCACAACTCGGTGATTGTGTCCAACCCGACGACGCGCACGTGGCGGTTGATGTGGAAGCAGCTCTTGGTTGTCATCAACTCCATCAGCTCCGACGTTAGGTAGCGGAACGCATCCGGTTGACCTCCAGCTTCCTTCTCAAGGAATGCCGCACCGCTGCCTTTCACGATGAACTTGAGCGCACAGAGCGAGCTCTCGAGCGCTTTCCAGCCGCTGACATCATCCAAGCGGTACGGGGTCGATGGCGTGCGCGGCGTGGACTCGGGCGACTGCGGCGGCGTCTCCATACCGTTCACGCTGATGTTGTCGTCAAAGTCTTCAAAGCCGTTCTCTTCGAAATCTGGTGAGCGGCTCGTGTTACAGACCACAGACTCGACGATCTGCGGTACGAACTCGGCGTTGACCCACGCGAGGTCCCAGTTCGCGAGCACGCCGAGCAGCTTGCCGACCGACATGCGCACGCGCGGCTCGTAGTGCTCGATGTACTGGTGCGCAGTCGACGTGACCACTTCTTTCAAAAAGCTCTCTGTAAACGGGAAGATCGCAGTCGCAACGTCGCTGACCTTCTTGAGTTCGCCGACAAACACTTTCTCGATGTGGGCTTCGTCGTCCGAGAGCTTCAGGTGCGCCGCGAGCACGTCGCGCACGACCACGCACGCCACCGCGAGCGGCTCCCAGCGCTCTTTTCCGTAGAAGAACAGCGTCGTGAGCTTTTGCTCGAGCAGCTCGCGCTTCTGCTCGGGTGACAGCAGCGCATTGACATCATCTTCTTCTTGGTCATCCGACGGCGACGCAGTTGGCGCAAGCTGCTGTTTGCCGAAGAGCAGCGCCGAGATGGACGCACAGAGGTCGAGCGCCGCCTGCGGCACCTTGCTGCGGTTCTTGATCGTGCGCAGCGCGCTCTCGCCACTCGAGAGCTCCATCGTGAATAGAGAGAGAGAGAGAGAGAGAAGGAGCGAAGAGGGGGCTGCTTAGCGTCTTGACGCTCTGCGTCTGCTTCTCCTGTTTGGATATGACAGTGGCGTCGCGTCTTTGCCTGTGTGGAAAGTACAGTATTTATCTCAATATTGCCACACACAAACGACAATCACTCTCGAACTATTCAGCAGCATTGAAGACCCATTTTACGTTGCATTTAGACCAAGGAAACTCTTGACGCAACATAGTTTGAAAGGCTGCAACATTAGCCGGCTGGTTTTCACCAGTTTATCGCACGATGATTGATTGCGGGCAACTTGGTCTCATGGCGCGACGCGGGCTTCGTCTTCCTGCTGCTGCTTGGCGCCGCTCTGTGCGCGGGCGACACGAGCGCCAGTACCGACGCGGGTGCTGCTGGTGAGAATGTGCTACTGCTACTGTCGTGTCTGTGATCGTAGCTGTTGTGCTCAAGTTGCTGCTGCTGCTGTTTGTAGACTGCGAGAGGCGATCGGATGAACGCCGCCGTCGCGCGTGCATCAGCGGCGTTGTTCTGCTTTGCCTGACGAAGAAACGCGGTCGGTGAAAGCGCCGCTTTTGCGGGACGCTTGCCTTTCTTGGTGCTGGTGCTGCTGCAGATGCTTTTGAGTGGGGACTGCGCGCGGCTCGTCACCGATGGGCTGAGCGTGAGCGAGAACCGCTTCCGCGCGAGAAACAAGCGCAGCTCCGACTCGGAAGAAGATGATGCGCGGCGCTCTTGCACTGCGCCATGAACTGCTTCCATGTGGTCGCTATGGATCAAGTTGCCGCGCAAGTCGATGAGGAGGATCGTCGGGTTCAGCTGCCACGCGTCAGTGAACGCTGGGATGGCGTCGTTCAGGACGTTGTTGTTGCAGAGAACCAGCGTCTCGAGCGTTCGGTTTTGATGCGTGAGGCATTCGAATAGTGCTTTCGCGCCAAGGCTTCCAATGGTGTTCTCTGCTAGATTCAGATACGTCAAGCTCCGGTTATGAGCGAGACCGTAGTTCGCGATGGACGTCGCGCCATTGTCGCCGATGAGGTTGCCGTGCAGATCCAGATGCTGGAGCACAGTGTTGATCGCCAGTGAGGGACCCAGCAGAGCAGCATTTGTATCGGAAAAGTGCATCTTCGCGAGCACGAGCTTTTTCAAGCGGCCGTACCGCGCAAAGAAGAAATCGCCTAGGAAAGCAGCGACACACGAACCTTCCGTCGGGTCCCGTAGAAGGGAGTTGTCCTCCATGTACAGTTCCTCCAGCATGAAGTTGGCGGTGCGCAGTACCTGGGAGAATGACTGCATCGGACTCTGTTTGGCAGATTTCAGCGGCTGGTGACTCAAGCGATGCTGTGAAATGGGCTGCAAAGAAGCGATATCCTGCAATGAAATTTCAAGATCCCCGTCGATCGTATCGTCGTCTAGCTCGGGTGTTACTTGGCGCAAACGTTGCTGATTTGCCTGCTCTTGGGCAAAGGGCATGCTGGTTTGGATGCGGCCAAGGACCAATACTTGAAGCGACCGACTGTTCTTCAATGAGCTCAGAAGCGATCCGATTCGCCCGCCCTGGAAATCGCCACTCGCGCACACAAGGGAGCGCAAGCGTGCATTGTGCTCGATCGCAGCCACAACATGCTGCAGCGGAAAAGGTGCGACTTCAGTAATGATGTCGCCAGTTGATGGTGTGGCAGACGGGTCCAAGATCACAACGGGGTAGTCAAAGAGCGCTCGTTTCTCCTCCAAGGACTGTACGCCATGCAACGTCACGCAGGACTCGACTCCTTCACGGCAGTTGGACTCGCATAAATCAATCAAGGTTGATATGGCACCCGCTGACACTGGCGCGAAGACTCTTTTGATCTTGCAAAGGGAGCTTCGGATGCGCTTGCCTTGATAGAGAGCCTGGATTTTGCGAGCAGCGAGTTCCAGATCGTCTTCAGATGCGATTCTCTGGCGTTCGTGACCTCGCTTGAGTTGCTGCACGAGAACATTTGCGTCATCAAAACCACGGGACCCAAGTTCTTTCCGGGCAACGTGTCGCCGCCACGTTCGCTGAATCATGATTGCACTCGTATGTCGATGACGAATTTTCTTTTCGGCATTCTGCTGCGAAGCTTCAAACAGCGACGGGGGTCGGTGTGAATGACTGGCGCTTTTCCAGCGACGTCGGTACAGCTGCTGCAGATTCCGCGCAACGCGCTCTTTAGCCTGCGCGATCTTCTGGTGAGCACGATAGAGAAGTTCCTCTGGTGACAGTTTATCGGAGCTCGTGTTGCGACGGTAGTGGCGATGGTAAAAGCGCTGCATGCAGTGCGCGGCTTCGTTCTCTCGTCTCAACTTGCTGCGATGCACATCACGGCGGACTCGATACGCACGCCGAACTCGCTCGCCACGGAAATGACGCTATGAAGCATGAGAAGAACGGATCAGTGTCGAAGCCAAGGAATATGCGCGTGGCAAGGTCATTTGCGTTTGGTACCTGGATGTACAGTGCGGCTCGATCCTCCTGCTGGAAGCGATCTTCGAATTGCTCTGGGAGCAGTTGTGCCAATTGCTTCCTGACGTGGCGGTTGTACCGGTACTTTCGCGTTTGCTGTTTGCTTTTCTGAGGTGGTGACGAAGAGCGAGTGATGGAAGTGAGAGTTTGAGTTTACAGTGCAACAGAGCCAGCTGAACTACGTACGAGTTGTTGAAGGAACTTGGCGCGTTGATCCTCAAGCGACCAGCGAATGCGAGCATAATACAAGTACCGTCGCGCTCGTGCTTGTATGCGTCGCGCGGATACGTCCTGTGCCATGAACAGCGGCGCGTACTTGGACTTCAAGACTCGAAGCACATTGCGTCGGTGCAGCGGATGGTAGGGATTCTCTCTGTACTTCTTCTCTAGCGCTCGCAGCAGTTCCTGACGACGGCGAAGAGTTGTATTTCGGCCCCAGATGCCACGGATGACTCGCGCGATTTGAACCTGACTCGCGCACTCCAGTTCGAGGCGATACCTGAAGTTTGAAAATCAGTAATTTGTTCAAGTCAGCCTGTTCGGCCAAGGTCAGTCAGGAATGCGTTCACTTACCTCCATTTCGCTGGGAACCACGCAGAGAGACTGACACGCGCTTCTTCGTGGTACGGGTTCATCTGGAAGACAACTTCCATCGACCGAATGGCTTTCTCCATTTGGTTGCACTGGTAGTAGTTTCTGCCCAATTCCAGGTAGAGCGATAGCTTTGATCGACTCTGCTCGGACGTGTCAACTCGTGCATCAGTTGCAGCTTGGATGAGAGGCACTTCCAGCAGATCGAGAGCTCGGGACAGTGCGTCCGCAGCGGGAATTGGCTCATTCTGATCGTGAAAGTATCCTGCCAACGCGATGTACGTATCGCTCTTCGCTTTCCAGGTTTTCCAGGACAATGGTGTTGTTGACGCGACAAGCTTCTTGACGATTGCCACTTTGAAGAGCTCTTCAAACGAATGGTCTGAGCTTTCTTGAGCTGTTTTTGCAGCAGCTTGACCGCCTCCAGCGGACGTCGTCGACACTGCCAGCAACTCGTTCAAGCGCGCGTGCATGTACAGCACGCAAACGTACAGTTCACCCTACATCCGTCAGTAAACAAGTGATTAACGAGCGAAAATCGAGTGAACCTGAGCAAGTTTACCCAAGACGTGTGTACCTCCGTGATCTGCTTGTCCAAGAGGAGCATTTTGGTGTATCCGACACACTTGAGCAGCATCGACTCCTTCTCGATCGCCTCCATCGTCCCCAGTGGTGCTGAAGATCCCCCACTACTGAGCGACCCGCCTCCAATGGAGAAGATTTGATAGCGCTGCAGCAACACAAAGCGAAACATGACTCGGTGGAGCAACTGGAAGCGAGGAAACGTCTGCAGGATCGATGCGCAGACACTGAGAGCGCCCGTGTAGATTCCAAGTACCTCAAGTACTTTCGCATACTCAAAGAGTGCGAACGGGTTGCAGGCGATCTCGAGGTGGCTCATCGCTTGCTCGTATGCTCCTTTAGCGTCCCAGAGTGTGTCCCAGTCATTCTTGTCTTCCCACGTGTGGAAATGGCTCTGCGCAAGACGCCGCCAGCATGTACTCGAAGACGCGCCGAGCGTTATCGCTAGCGTCAAATGTTTGGCTGCTCGTTCGTATTCCTTTTTGTCGAAGAGCAGAAGCCCGAAGCGTTCTTGTCGCCATTTGCGGTTCGGGTCTTTGCTGAGAATCTCCTCGTGCCGTTTCAAGATCACTTGGTGGAAAGCATCTCGCCATCGCGCCTTGGCTTTGGAAATGGGAGGCGGCTGCTTTGGTACCGCGATACCAGGAGCATCAGAATGGAGCGCGGCTCGAGGCGGCTCAGCTGGCAGTGGAGAGTGGTAACCTTTCGCCGCATCTTCTTTGGTTGATGATGACTGCTGAAAGACAGTGCTCAAGATTTTTTCTGTCGCGTCGACGACTGGGTCGCTTTCAACATAGTTGTCTCTCACTCCAGCGCTTGCTTGCTTTTTTCGGCTTGGCTCGCGCTTTTCAGACGGTGTGGTTTCGCGCGCAGCTGATCGAGTGGAAGTCCGCAGCGTACCAGCGACGTATCGGTCATCGAAGCGTCTATGCTGGTCTGAATTGCCTCCAAATGTCGGGATGAAAGCCGAATCGTCTTTCGTGCTCGGTTGATATCCCTTGCGATGTGCACTTGGTTCAAGCCCCTGCTCGATCTCCTTCTTGATGCGGTTTCTCCTGATGATCCGCGCTCGCAAGTGCTTGCGCCGTCGCTCCTCCTCTGGGTCCAACAGCAGCTTGCGCAGGAACATCGCTCCTTCGCGTCGAGTTTCATATCAAGAAGCCACGAGTGGATGAGTGGGTTTGATACCCCAAGAAAGAGGAAAACCCAAGTACCCCTCTGGATAAGTTTAGCTCACAGCTCTGAAGCCAATTTCAGGTCCCACCCAGCTCTTCGGCGACGCGCGGCATACTCTCTTCAAGTGCGAGAAACGGTTGAGTACTGTAGCCAAACCAGAGAGCCTTGGCAGCAGCTACCAAGCGGTGGTGGTGATCGCTATAACAGAAAAAAGAAAGAAGAACAACGAACGGGTCTTGCGCTGACTGGTCCAATCGCACAGACAGACCTCGCCGCGACTCCACGGCAATTTCGCTCTTCGACGCGCCACTGTGACACCAGCCAGCCCAGCTCAGCCCTGCAGCATGGACGAAGCAAGCGCAGTTGACCATTCAAAGGCGGATGCAGATGCAGTGGTGGACTCGAGCCCGGATGAAGTCAAGTCCAAAGCCAGCTATAAGCGCACAGGTCGCCGCGGCTTGACTTCTCGGAAACGATTAGCGCTGACGATTGACGCCGAGTTGACGTCGGAGACTGGTCAGCAGAACGACTCAGAGCCTCGTGACGGACAGTCGTCGACGTCAACGAGCGCTGGCAACAATGACTTGGACGCGAAAACTTTGGGAGACGGCGATAACGCAGTGCCCTGGTGGGTTCTAGAGTACAGGTGCCCACCTCCAGGTCACCTCGGCGCTCATCATGTCCCAGTCGCGGCAAAAGATGGCGAGAATCCCGGTGCTGAGCAGAAAGCCTCCCCGATCTCAAATGTTCAAGATCTACCAGTGTCCGAGGAAAAACAGAGCGAAGCAAAGCCGATCAGGCAGGTATTTGGACGCCAGGTGGTCTCAAAGTCAGCGATTGCGTCAACTCCTGAGCACCAACAGCAGCAGATCGAGAGCGCTCGCGATCTTCGGCAGCGGAGGCAGCACACAATTGATTCCATAGGTATGAGCTCCAAGCTTGATTTCAGTTCTTCTCCTGCTTGAGATATGCCAGTGCAGAAAGACAAGGCACGCACTCGCTCACTCTTGGCTTGCAAATGACTGACATGATCCTACAGACAACAGTCCGAGCCAAAAGCGCAAGATCATGCATGTGCACGAGCACGACCTGAGTGCGCTGAGCTCCGCGGTGGTCGCAAAGGAGCCCAAGCGCTTCCACGAGCCCAGGTGCGTGCACATACATGCGTGGATACCTACGATATACCCAACTCATAGGCGCCTAACACAGTATGATCAAACTGGATGCGGGCGATCAATTCTGCTACAAGCACCGACTGTGCGATTGAGGTCTCGGGTCAAAAGCCGCCGCCGCAGCAGCTGGCGAGCGTGATGACGCCATCACCGTCCAACCTCGTGCGACCGCTCAACAAGATAGACATCCACTGCCAGCGCTCCACGACCGAGCCAGCAGCGAAGAAAACGCCAAGTGCGAGCGCCAGCCATGCGTCCAAGAGCGCATAGATGAGGAGCATTTTTAGAGGGGCAATGCTGTTGAAGCTGTCACAAAGCGTGCCTTTTCGCGCTCCATTTGCTTATTGTAACCTAAACACGACATAACAAAGTTATAAACTATCTGATGACAAAGTGACTTTCTCGAACATACTCCCTGTAAAATTTTATACTTCCGGGTCGAAAGAAATCGATAGGGGACAGGAGTCCTTAAGTATTGAATTGTGCAGTGCTTGTACGTTCCGTTCTTGCTGGCAAATAGCGCTTCTTAGCATATACAGGTAGCGACAACTCCCTGGGAATTGGACCAACGTTTTGGCTCGTGAAGGCGTGAAGCCACTTTTTGATATTCGAGAATGCCAATCAACTCCGTCTCCGACCAGCAAAGATCCCATTTGTTTAATACAATCGACCCATTTTTAGATGGTTAATTAAACACTCATTTAGTTAATTATGGCATCCCAAACCCTGTTTAATCAGACTCTGACCCTGTTTTAGAAAAGGAGTTTTAAACACTACTCTGCCAAAATATAACATTGTAGAGGTCGGGAAATCCGCGCGCGGACCATGGAAAACTATTGTGCAACAACACATAACAGAACAAGACCCCGACCGCACAAGCGAAAGGATCAAGCAGCAAGAATGGTGCGTGCGTTCTCGCGCGCGCTCTCTGTGTTGCTCTCTGTAGATGCACTAGTGACTGACTGTGTGACTCTCTTTCTCTCTATGTGTGTGTGTCACGTGCAGGCTGACGCATGGAAAGCCAAGGGCAACGCCGCGCTGAGCGCCGGCAACGCGCAGGAAGCCGTCGAGTGCTACACCAAGGCGATTGAGATCAACCCGAACGACCACGTGTTCTTCTCGAACCGCTCGGCCGCGTACCTCTCGATGGACGACGCCGAGCACGCGCTCGAGGACGCCGAGGCGTGCATCAAGGTCAAGGGCGACTGGGCCAAGGGCTACTCACGCAAGGGAGCGGCGCTCCACGCGCTCCGCGAGTACGACGACGCCATCGCCGCGTACCAGCAGGGGCTCGCGATCGAAGCCAACAACGCGGCGTGTCTGAACGGCATCGAAGAGGTGAAGAAGGCCAAGCAGGCCACCCCGCCGTTCAACCCGTTCGCGAACGCGTTTGGCCCGGACATGTTCGGCAAGATCGCGACGAACCCGCGCCTCTCGGGCTTCTTGAGCGACCCAGAGTTCGTGGCCAAGCTCCAGGAGATCCAGCGCGACCCATCCAAGATCAACGTGCACCTGACGGACCCGCGCGTGATGACTGTGCTCGGCGAGCTCATGGGCTTGAATGTGAACATGCCAGAGGACGCGGACGAGGCGGCGGCGAACCAGTCGTACCCTGTGCCTCCAACCAGCAACAGTGCCCCGAAGGAGCCTGCGCGTCCAAAGACCCCCGAGCCAGAACCGATGGACGAGGACCTGACGGAAGAGGAGATCGCTGAGCGCGAGGCGAAGAAGGCTGCGGAGGCCGCCAAGCAGCGCGGCAACGACTTTTACAAGCAGAAGAAGTTCCCGGAGGCGATCGAGTGCTACACGGAAGCGATTGAGAAGGACCCGAACAACATTGCGTATGTGAGCAACCTGGCGGCCGTGAAGCTCGAGATGGGCGAGTACGACGCCTGCATCGAAGACTGCAAGTACGTATTTATTTGGTGGTTCGATGGATGGATTAACTGGCGTTTATGCTTGAAGTACTTCGTTGCTAACGCTCGCTTGTTGCTATTGGTACTTCACAGGAAAGCGATTGAAGTCGGCCGCGCGAACCGTGCTGACTACGCGCTGATCGCCAAGGTGTACGTGCGTATCGGTAACGCGTACCTGAAGAAGGGCAAGGACTACGTCAACCTGGAGGCGGCGATCAACGCATACGAAGGCGCGCAGATGGAGAACCGCACCAAGGAGGTCGAGCGCAAGATCAAGAACTTGCAACTGGAGCTGAAGAAGGCCAAGGACTTGGCGTACATTGACCCTGAGAAGGCGCTCGCAGCCAAGAACGAAGGCAACGAGTTCTTCAAGGGCGGCGACTTCCCAAAGGCGGTCGAGCGCTACACGGAGGCGATTAAGCGCGACCCGAAGAGCGCGGTGTACTACGCGAACCGCGCGGCGGCATACACGAAGCTGACGTCGTTCATGGAAGCCAAGCGCGATTGCGAGAAGGCGCTGGAGATCGACCCGAAGTACGTGAAGGCGTACAGTCGGCTCGGCGCGATCCAGTTCTTCATGAAGGAGTTCCACAAGGCTAGAGAGAGTTACGAGAAGGGTCTCGCGCTCGACGCGAACAACCAGGAATGCATGGACGGTCTCCGCAACGTGATGTACAAGATCCAGAGCGGCGAGACGGACGAAGAGCGCGCGGCGCACGGTCTCGCGGACCCGGAGATCCAGAACATTCTGCGCGACCCGGTGATGCAGAACGTGCTGAACGACTTCCAGACCGACCCTGTGTCGGCGCAGCGACACCTGCAGAACCCAGGCATCATGTCGAAGATTGAGAAGCTCATCGCCGCTGGCGTGCTGCAAACCAAGTAAGTGCTGTAGGAAGGATGGAAAGGGTGAGGTGTTGAGTTGATCCACCGCGTTCACCCTTGTGAGTAGCTCCCATGGGAATTTAGTGTGAGGCAGACAGACTCACAGACAGGCAGGAGCCTTTTCATTTGCCCAGGACCAACAGATTTGCAACAAAAATCAAGTTTTTATATTTGTTTTTGAGATCGCGTTTGTCGTCTGTGCGTGGGAATGAGGTTGGTTGCATGGCGTGCGTCTCTATGATTTTTTGAACAGGCAATTGAAGCACGCGACAAAGTCGGAGAACCCAAGACACTGCTGAGGATCATCAGGTGAGAGCGCATCCCGTTGTCTAAGCGCTGTAAGAATCGCGTCTGGGCTCGCAAACGACGACACGTCGGTGGGCGCGAGTGCCAGCAGAGCCTCTGCTGCAGTCTGCACGGGGATCTTCCCCTCCGCGTCTGGGTTCAGCCGTAAGAACGCGCTTTTCAGCAGCACGCTGGAGGTCTCAAACTTGGTCAGTTCTTGCTGCAGACTGATCAAGCGCGCCTTCAAAGGTAGGATGCGCGCATTCTCACGCTCGTAGCTCAGTCGCCACTTGTGGATCTCATCCTTCGCGCGCGACGACGCGAGCTCGAGCTTGCTCAGCTCCTTCTCCAGCGTCACTTTGCGCGCGTCTGCGTCGTGCGTCCAGCCAAACGTGCCGTCATCGGCATTGCTTTTGCCCAAGCTGCTGCGTTGGTTACGACGCGTTGCTGCTGCTGATAAACTCGTCTTTGGCTTTTGGGCTTCGAGAGCGCGTTTCTCCTCCAGAAGCTTGGCGATCTCCACCTGCAGATCCACGATTGTGCACAGATCGCGTCGAGGCACCCGCGCGAGTTTGTCCTGGAGCTGGTCGCATTGCCGCTGCCGCTGCTGGATCGCGTGCTGCTTTCCCTGAACACACGCCTTGAGCTGATCGAAGACAAAGACCACCAAGCTACAGTCAGCTGGCATTATGAGATCATTCAAATTCAACTGATTGTACCCACACCCACCTCTGCGATTTCCTGTCTGGTCTGCTTGTTCTGCAGCTTCTGGTCCAACACGCGCTCGCTCCAGTCAGAGGACGTCTTCGGCACCGAGCTCTGGCCGCCAACAACGGTCGACGGCGCATGGCCGAGCACGCTCGCGAGCGTCACTTGGGTCTTCAGCTCGTTGAGCTCGCACTTCAAATTGACCGAGAGCTGCTCTTTCTCGACCAGCTGCTTGGCGAGCGTCTGGTGCTCGTGGGTCAGCGTTCTCTTCTCCACTTGGAGTACTTTGTGCATCTCGCGCAACATCTCCTCATCACGGAAGAACACGGCGTTGTTCACGTACGACGTGGCTTTGCGAGGCTGCTGTTGCTGCTGGCTCTGTGGGGAAGCTGGTGGCGACGGTTTGCTGTTGCTCTGGGGGAACTTGGCGATCGGACTGCTCTCCTCTTCTGGCGTGGGGCTCTTCTTAGAGATTACAGCTCGCTCTTTATTATCGTCTTCAGCGTTGTCTTCAACTTCGTCATCGTAGTCGCCATCAGCGTAGCCGGCGCCTATGTAGGTGGAAGACGGCGGGGGCTGCTGGCTCCACTTGCCTCCTCCCTGCAGCTGCTGCTCTTCTTGCTGTTGCTCGTCGTCGGCGTCAACTGCAATCGAGAGCGACGAGTCGTCTGCTTCAGGCTTGGAGAGGAACCTGATTGGCGTGTCCCCGTTCGCGTCCTGAAGCCACACATGCACATGGCACAACGCTAATGTAAGCGGATCAGTGTGTTCATATAGAGCCTGGAGGGTAATGTATGTGCCGTACGCACCTCCCACTGCTCCTCGCCGTCGTCGTACTTGACGAAGAAGCCTTCGTCGGCCGAGAACGCGGCGATGACGCCGTCGAACCACTCGATCTCGCCCTCCCAGAACACCTGCACGCGCCAGCCCACGCGCTGTCGAGGGTCCATCCTTACAAGCAGTAGCAGCAGCGAGAAGTGCTCAACTCGTCCACATTTCTGTACCCATATTTGCTGCTGTTATCCACACGAAGAGACACATGGGACCGAATTTGCTAGTTGATGTGGTACACTTTCGTTAGGTGTAAACACACATGCATCCTAAAATCCTAAAAACGTTGTAAAAGGTGGAAATACCCTAAAGGAAGATTTACGTCCAGAAAAGCCTAAGATCCAGAAAAAAGTGGTTGCGGAAAATTGCGTTTTCCTATAAAATCCAAAAACAAAACTGCCCAGTGAGCGAGCGCCACGCAGCAAAAGCAAGAAACAGGAAGCGAGCGAGACGCTGCCCAAGTAGTGAGAGAAGACGACGAGCATGGAAGCCACGCACGGAGGCGCCAACAGCGTCATGGAGCCGCCGTTCATCGCGCGCGTGACGGCCTCGATCCGAAGGTACGAGCCGCTCTTGTGCTGCGTGTCTTGCAGCGTGCGTGGTGTTGTTGATGAGGTGGTAGGGTGACGGTGGAATGGGGGAAGCGACGCCTTGGCTTTTCCTTCCCCCTTCTTTCTCCACCCTCTCTTCCTTATTAGAAAAGCAGGAAGGAATGAAGCGATGCGTGCTCGAGCCTTTGATTGCACTGGTGGTGAGTGCTCACGTACATGTGTGTATGCGATCTTGTTGTTCTTGCAGAAAATGGCAGCACTTGCTGGACAAGTCGACGATCCACGTGGTCGGTCGCTGGGTGGTCGCGGCGGCGCTGCTGGCGATCTACCTACTGCGCGTGTTCTATCTGAACGCGTTCCACATCGTCACCTACGGCCTCGGCATCTATCTGCTCAACCTCTTCATTGGGTTCCTGTCCCCGCAGGTACGTCGTTTACATCCATTATGCGGTACTTCAACCATTATTATCCCAAGCGTGATGCGTCTAACTAGGTTGTGTGCGTGTGGCTTTTGTGTACAGATTGATGCGGAGACGGAAGGACCGTTGCTCCCGTCCAAGCAGAGCGAGGAGTTCCGCCCGTTCACGCGCCGCGTGCCGGAGTTCCAGTTCTGGTACTCGACCTCGAAGGCGACGTTCATCTCGCTGCTCATGACACTCAGCAGCGCGTTCGACGTGCCGGTGTTCTGGCCAATCCTGCTCATCTACTTCATCGCGCTCTTCGCGTTGACGATGAAGCGCCAGATCAAGCACATGTGGAAGCACAACTACGTCCCATGGAGCCACGGCAAGCAGACCTACAAGGGCAAGTCCGCCAAGAACTCGAAATAGATGACCACCACCGTCTCAATGTATCGATCGGCCCCACGCGATTGAGTGCGGATCCATCCACCCAGCGAGAGAGAGAGAGAGAGAGAAAGAGAAATGAAAGCAGCAGCAAACAACAGCAGCACTACCGAAAGAGAGAGAAAAAGAAGGAAGCATGATGAAGCAACAGTGACAGCGCGCGCTGGACTGTTGAAGGCGGCGAATTAAGAGCAAGCTGCGCATGCAGATCGAAACCTCTCCCTCATGATGCTGAGGCTATGAATATATTGCATTGACGATAAAGATACTGGTAGGGAGCGAGTGTGGTGGTCGATGTGTCGATGATGTCATATTGAAAATGGATCTGCATGTTTCCATGCTGGACGTTTCTGTCGTTGTTGAGATCATAGCTTTCGTACTTAGTTGCGACCTGAATCTCCGTGAGACCAACCGATTAGATACGAATCGCACTTTATCGAGATTAACATCGGCACCTTTCACGGCGAGCACACGCCCAATATCAAGCGTGTACGTGAGAGAGAGCTCGATGACGATATGCGCGGTCACCAGCGGCAGTAGCGCCAGGCTTTTGCTGCTGACGGCGCGCGACACGCAGCTCAGTGGCCTCAACGCGCGGCGCCTGCAGCATCTCTCGCGCCGCTTGAGCTCGCTGGGAGCCGTGCAGACGCTGTGCATTCCCAGCGATGACAAGCGATTCTGCGCTGGCGCCAAGAGCTACGCCAAATTCAACAGCAACAACAGCAACAGCGAGAGCTGGACGAGACGGATGTTCTCCACAGCGCCGACAGATAACAGCAGCAGTAGTGCACAGCAAGAGGATGAACATAACAAGAAGAAGATCAAGAAAGAGGAGGAGGCCATGACGATCAAGCGGAAGCTCGCGGCGGATATCGAGACAGCGCGCAATCTGGTGCGTTGCTGTCATCGCGCTTGCATCCGGCGCCTGACGAAATACTATTGAATGCTAACAGATGAGGCTGTACTGTGTGGTATGCAGGCTCTCCACCAAGTGGTGAATGTCCCGAACGTCATCACGTTCGCTCGCATCCTGTCGACACCCTATTTATCGTACCTCATCGTCGACGGTCAATACGAGTCGGCGATCGGATGTACGTCGCATACTCACTTTGCACAAATGCTCGTTCGTCTGACTGACTCTGCGTTATTGACTGATGGGTGGTTGTATACTGGGATTGTGTGTGCTTTGGGTCATTGTGTAGTGCTGGCAGTGGCAGGGTTCTCCGACTGGCTCGACGGCTACATCGCTCGAACGTACAAGCAGGAGGTACGCCTTTGCTTCCCATGTTGGCTTCATTCTAATAAGCATCACGATATGGCTTCACTCGCTCACTCACAATCCTCTCTCGCTCCCCATCTCAGTCGATCATCGGCTCGTTCCTGGATCCGTTCGCGGACAAGCTCATGATCGGCGCGCTGTCGCTCAGCATGATGTGGTCGGGCCTGCTGCCGTGGCCGCTCGTGACGCTCATCTTCGGCCGCGACGTGCTGCTCGTCTCGGGCACGTTCTACCACCGGCTCAAGACCAAGGACGCCGGCACGGCGTTCTTCGACACGTCCGACAGCGGCGCCTTCGAGGTCAAGCCCACGATGATCAGCAAGGTGAACACGGCGCTGCAGTTCGCGCTCTTCGGCTTCACGCTCACGAACGCGGCCTGGCAAGTGCCCTTCGACCCGGCGCTCCAAGCGCTCTTGTAAGTGCCATTGCGGCTTTTGATGTTGAAGACTGGTAATGATGGGGCTCACATGATAATAATATCTCTGTGTGCAATAGCGGCGTGGTGGGAGCGACGACGTTCGCGTCCGGCTCGGAGTACCTGTGGAGCTACGTGAACCAGACCGGCGCGTTCCGCCCGCTTCAAAAGGCAGCGGCCAAGGCGACGCTGAAAAAGTAGACCATGCTGCTGCTGCTCTTATAGCTACGCACAGATTTGTGCTGACGACGAGGGCAATGGTCGTGGAGAGGATCAGCGCTGGTGCTGGTGGTGGGGCAGTTCATTCATTTTCATGTGTGCGCAAGCAGAACCAGTGCGACTTAAACACGACAAAGACTCCACCTTCTCTGAGTTGGGAATCAATTCGTTCGGTTCATTTTTGTATCCAATGCTTCGCGTGCGCTTTCTTCTCTCTTCATGCAAAGCCAAAGCAATAGGAGGAATGGCGCGTCGGTCACTCACCCGTGATGGCGTACATGTTGTTGTTGTTTGTTGATCGCAGCTTTGCTTTGGTGCTGAACACCCGCAAAAACAAAAGGCGAATCATCAAGTTCAAATTGGGTGGTACTGGGTACAAATGATGTGCACCAGCTTCCTCCTCCTTCTCCGCCATGTCCACCACACACTCCACCGCCTCCAGCAGCTCCAGCTCCGGCTCATGAAGCTGCCTCGGTCCTACATCGCTCGCTCATCGTCCTTGCTGTCACTCCAATTCGCATTGCCGACGTTGCTGTTGCGGCTCGAACTCTCTGCTCCACCGCCACCACCTGCTATTGATACTGTAGTTCCTCACCACTTTTTGTGCGTGTCCAAGGGCGGGAGGGAGGAGGAGCGCGAAGCAGCTGTTTTTGGACACGGAGAAAAAAGGCGAGACCGCCACAAGGGCGAACCCACTTCCTCACAAAGAAGGAACGAGCGAGCGATGCAGGACCGAGGCAGCTTCATCGGCCCGGCGTCCGGCTCCGGCGTCCGGCTCCGTCGTGCTCGACACGTGCGCGCTCTGCCAGCTGCCCGTGCCGTGAAGAACATCTGCGTGATGAAGCTGCGCTGCGGCACGGAAGCGGCGTCGGCATTGGCGGACCAGACGGCGTGCGTTGCGAGCCCACTTTTCGTTTTTACAAATTTTATTCTTTAGAAGAAAATGCCAAAAACAAAATCTGCTCTTAAATACCAAAATTGTAGACGGTGGACATACTCAAATCAAGCACATAGGGGCTACTATTCGGGGTTCGAAATGCGCCAATTGGCTGCAGTGTGTCATTCGTCAACTTGCCGCCTCGCGCTCAAGCCAAGAAGAAGACCTCCTTTACCAGCACCACCAGCACCGCATATCACGCACACACTACAAGATGGCGTTCTCGTCCGAGTCGAAAGTGATCGCCGGCCCGTTCCTCGCGGCGGTTGGCGCGCTCGAGAAGGAGAAGCAGAAACTGCACGCGTCGATCGTCAAGACGCTCGCCGAGTGCACGCCCGGCTGGACGGACGTCAGCGCCGAGGACATCAACGTGGACCACCTGGGCGGCGCCATGACCAACCTCATCTTCGCGGTCTCCAAACCCGCGGGCGAGAACCTGGACGTGCTCATCCGCATCTACGGCGAAGGCACCGACTCGTTCTTCGTGCGCCACGAGGAGACGCACCTCTTCCAGCTGCTCTCGTCCAAGAACATCGGCATCAAGCTGCTCGGCGAGTTCAGCAACGGCCGCGTCGAGAAGCTCATCCACGGCACGACGTTCACGTCCAAGCAGATGCGCCAGCCGGAGCTGCTCGCGCAGATCGCGCGCAAGATGTGCGTGTTCCACAAGATCGACGTCGACATTGACCGCACGCCGCGGTATTTGAGCGAGACGCACCGTTTGCTCGAGGTCGCGCGCAAGAAGTGCACGGGCGCGCAGTTCGAGGGCGTCGTGGACTTTGACGAGTACGCGAAGGACATCAAGGAGATGAAGCAGATCCTCGAGCAGATCCCGTCGCCGATCGTGCTCAGCCACAACGACTTGCAGTACGGCAACATCATGAAGACCGAGGCCGGCGTCGTGCTCATCGACTTTGAGTACACGTCGTACAACCCGCGCGGGTACGACTTGGGCAACCACTTTTGCGAGTGGGCGTACGACTATCATAAGACGATCAACCCGCACTTGGGCGACTTCTCCAAGTACCCGTCGGTGGAGCAGCAGCGCGAGTTCTGTCGCGCGTACCTGTCCGAGGAGCTCGGCGGCGACGAGCTCGTGAGCGACGAAGCCATCGAGAGTCTGCGCAAGGAGGCGAACGCATACAGCCTGTCGTCGCACCTGTTTTGGGCGCTCTGGGGGTTCATCCAAGCCGTGCAGTCGGAGATCGACTTTGACTTCCTCGGCTACGGCAAGTGCCGCTACGACGCGTTCAAGTCGCGCGTGACGTTCAAGAACTAAGATGGCGTAAGTTTATGAAGCACACAGTTTAACTATTGGGTGAAGCCAGCCAGGCAGGTAGCCAGCGAGGCAACCAGTGAACCTCTACTGCATGGCAAGAGAGAGAGAGCGAGCGAGAGAGGACGTATTATGAGAGAAAGCGCATAGAGAGGTGTCGTGAGTTTAAGTGTAAAGCATGAAGTGATTCGACCGCGCTATGGAGCTCTTGAGCCTGGTCACCAAGCATTCAGGCGTACAGTTGCGAAGAGCTCCGCAACTGTACCCATTCATTTCATGTCATCGAGGTTACATGGGTTATTGCGTAACCATCATTCCTCTCGTGACCTTTCGGACTCCTGGCACCTCTTGGTTACTCGTTCAGCACTGCCAATGACGCACAACCCCATTTCTCGCGCTCTGCACGCGACTTTGCTTGGCACGAAAATGCTGCTGACGGCAGCAGCACCGTAGTCTCGAGCCGCATCTCCATCCATCCATCCATCCAGCCAGCAGTGGCGTCTCTCTCTTTCACTGTCCGTCTGTGTGTCTATCGGTCGCAAGCCCTCTCCTCCGCCCGCCATGGACGAGCTCAACCAGTTCCTCAACAGCGTCGAGGCGAGCGCACGCAAGATCCTCAAGCAGCAGAACAAGAAGCAGCAGGAGCTGCTCATCCGTGACCGCGTGGCGCTGGCGCGCAACGGCAACAAGAAGACAAGCAATAGTACCAGCAGCAGCAGCTCTGCGTTACCCAACAGCAACAATAATGCGGACAGCGGCGTCTCGCGGGACGAGCTGCGCGCGACGTACGGAGGAGGAGGCAGTTCGCTGATCATCCAGGCGCCGTCGCCTCGTCCGCATCCCGTCTCGCCCAACGGCCGCAGGAGCGAACACGCGAGCGAGAGCGAGGACGCCAAGTACCTGCCGCGGCTTCCTGGCCAGGCGTCTGGCACTGAGCTCGCGCTGCTGCGGGGCTCGGCGTCCACGAACGCGTTCCTCCCAGCGATCGACAAGAAGCAACAGCAGCAGAAGGACGGCGCAGCGGCGGCACTGGAGGCGGCCAAGCGTGCGAATCGCGAGTCCCGACGCGCGTCGTCGTCGCTCAAGATCCTCGACTCGCCGCTGTACAAGTCGCTCTCCAAGGTCAAGTCCGACCAGGGCTTTAGCAGCAGCTCGTCATCGTCGTCATCCCCCCAGTCGATCAAGAAGGCGATCCACGACGTGGACAACGTCAACATCTTGCTCAAGAAGATGGGGCTGCGCGAGTCGTCGTTGTCGCCGTCGCGACGGCCGGACCACGCGGTCGAGCGGCGCATGTGCAACGCCTGCTGGGTGAGTCCGACTAAGCTCACGGGCTGCGAGCACCACAACCGCGTGCTGCCGTCCAATGGAAGCAACAATGGGAACCAGGGCCCGGCGTCGATCATCCAGAGTCTTGAGCTTCAGGGATCGAAAAGCTGGCTTTCCGAAGATCTATACGTGAAATACCGGTCGGAGAGCGACCGCGAGGCGCTCTGGGACGCCTTCGTGCAGCTCAAGGAGGCTGAGAAGCGCGAGCAGGAGGAGCAGCAGGAGGCGCTCCTGCAAGGAGGGTACTCGGTGTCGTCTTCAATATCGAATTATGATCCCCAGCAGCAGCAGCAGCAGCAGCAGCAGAACCAAAAAGAGCTCCTGCTCAAGGTGATTCCGATCGTGACGCGCCACCCAATCTACCACAAGTTCTTCACGCAGATCGAGCTCGAGAACCTGCGCACGCAGGCCGAGACCCGCAAGCGCAACCAGTCGCGCGCGTTCGTCTTTGATGTGAACCACATCTGGCTCACAAACCTCGACCATTTCAACGACAGTCTGCTCATGCGCAAGCGCAGGCAGCAGCAGCGCGCGCTGAGGAAGGCTGAGACGAGGGGACACGGAGACGGCATTGACGAAGAGCTCCAAGATCCTGAGGAGACCATGAGTGATGGTAGTGACAACGACAACGAGGACCCTGGTGAATCAAATTCACTCAGCGACCGACGCGACGAAGCCGCGATCTGCCAGGGGTTCTCTCAGATCCAGTCGATCTCGACCTCGCGCGCGCTGCAGAACGTGATCTTCCCAGAGTTTGACCCGTCGACTTCGAGTTTCAGTACAACTCGAAGGCAGCAGACGTCGTCAGGTTTCGTAGCAGTACCAGCCAACAACCTACCATCTCAACACCACCAACACCACCAACAGCAGCAACAACAAAACACCCGAGCCAAGAACAAGAAGCGACCGAAACCCAAGGTGTACCCGCTGAGTCTCATTGTCTGCGGCAAGTGGCGTCCCCAGCACCAGCAGCATCGACAGCCTGACTCAACGAATCCGCTCGATTTGGTACCTGGACTAACACTCACCGGCACGCACCGCGTGCTCTGGTGGCGATACCCGCACGAAGAGCTCGAGAATGAAGACAGCAGCGTAGAGCTCACGAAAGTGGTCGCGATGTACGCGCGCGACGTGAAGCTCTCGTCCTCGAACGCGATCCTCGTGTCCGTGGTGCTCGCGCTGGACGCCCCCGTGCTCTCGCAGCTCTGGTTCGCGTGGCACGTCGGCTCGAGGGCCCCTCCGCCATTGCTGGTGCCAGTGTCTTCAGACTTGACGCTGCCAACGCCATGTCGCCGAGTGTCCCCATGCATTTGGAGTCTTGTGCACTCGCCACTACAGTCCCGCATCGACTCGCTCATGCCCTGCACGATAGTGCTCCTAAACAATGTCGCGCTCAGCGACGACCACACGCTGAACCTCGACGACCCGTACGGCCACCGCCGCCACTGGAGTGTGATGAACAAGGACGCGTTCCGGCAGCGGTGGCTCGTCGAGAACGCGCTGCCACCGGACTTTGACGTCACACCGCAGGAGTGTAGCGTCCAGATCGCGCAGCCGAACATCACGGGGGTCTGCGGCCGCTTTTGCTGGCACTCGACGGATTTCGTGAGCCAATTGCTGTGTCACCGAAGGCTTGAGAAAGATTTCGTGTACATCGTGCACAACGGGATCCCCAGCGGCTCGAACGACCCGATGTACTTTGCCGTGTCCATGGCCCATGAGGTGATGCTGCACGTGCACGCGGCGAAGCTCGCGGCGTACCTGGCGATGCTGGACGAGCGCCAGCGGAAGCGCGACTACGAGGCCAAGCTGCTCGAGATCGAACAGAAGCTCGAGGTCGGCCGGCTCATGCTCGAGGCCAAGCGCCAGGAGCAGAAGCGCATCGAGCAGGAGCTCGAGGCCTCGACGGTGCTCAAGCGCGACAGGGTCACCGCGGGGCTGTCGCGAGCGAGGATGAAGCCTGATACTTCTGATACTTCGCCTGATACCAAAATGTTGCTGCAGGAGTGGGAACTTCGCATGGCGCAATCGGTGGTCAGGGACGAGCAGGGCGACTGGCAGCGCCGCGAGATCACCGCAGACGACGCGCTCGTGGTGTTCTACCACTCGCTCAACCAGCACCTGCCGCCGATCCACCGGTACTCGTGGGATCGTCCCGACGGGTGGCAGGAACAGCAACAGCAACAGTCGTTAGCTTCAGATGGTACTATAGAGAATGGCTCAGGCGATGACAGCCTACTGACAACCCGAAGCGACAGCTCGTCGGTCTCATCCTCCTCTTCAGGCTCAGAGAGCAGTGAGGACAGTACATCATTAGACGCCAAGCAGCGCGAGAACGACAAGGCGATGGCGCAGATCACGCGCGTGCTGCTCGAGGACGAACAGTTTCTGCAGATTCTCAAGGACAAACTCGGGCTCAGCGCTCTCGAAGCCACCATCAGCGACCAAGCGCTCGCCAATTCGCTTCACAAGAAGAAGCGAAAGAGCGCCAAGAACAATCATGAGGACGGTGGCGACGACGATGACATGAACGACGAGGCGCTGCAGCTAGACTGGGACGACCAGATGACGCTGCTCACAGAGGAGAGCGACGTGGCGAGGGCCTCGCTCATGGCGACCAAGATGGCGAAGCTACAGCTCCTGCCGCCGCACAAGGCGCACACGAAGCCTCTGAACCCGTCAGCAGCGTCGTCAGTACCAGGCGAGGGCTGGAAGCGTCTGAAGAACTCCAAGCTGCCAAAGAACTTTGCGCGCAGCGTGTACCTAGCGCACACCGAGGGCCCTCGGTCGCTGTTCATCAACCAGCCGAACCACGCGACGCCCGTGGGGATGATCGACCCAGCCGAGTCGAGCGCCTACGACCCACCAGAGTTCTTCCCCGAGCTGCGCGCGCACTTCGTGCCCAAGGCGAACGCCGATCTTCAGGAGAAGAAGGCTATCTGGCTCGAGTACGAACGCTCGAGGCCGAGGATACTGCAACCAGGTTCAGGTGGAGGTACAGGTGCTGCTATATCCAACTCCGGATATAATGGCAATGACACCAACTCCAACTCCGCGCTGGACGCCATGCTGGAGAAGGACCCGGCCGAGGCGCAGATGTCCATGGACGACCGCGTAAACAAAGCTATTTTGTATGCGCGGAACAACAACCTGGAACGGGTGCGTATTGGTTGCATGAGCGTTCGTTGGAGGCTTGGATCCACTCGGGTACCTGGGTTTTCTGATACTAAACTCTATTGATGGCTTTGATTGGTTTCGTATTCAGCTGGAGGACGCGCTGGACGGCGGCGTGGACGTGAACGCGCGCGACAACTACGGTAACTCGCTCTTCATCCTCGTGTGCCAGCAGGGCAACAAGCGCATCGCCAAGTTCCTACTGCGGCGCCGCGCAGACATGAACCTCCAGGTATATTGTACACCAACCAGCTTCTGCGCCAAATGAGACTCTAGCCCTTATAGCTGACAATTTGCTCCTCTCCCCACTCCTACAATAGAACATGAACGGCAACACGGGGCTCCACTATTTATACGAGTACAAGCACACGGAGCTGGCCGAGTACCTCAAGGCCAAAGGCGCCGTCGACACGATCCAGAACGCCTCGGGGCTCACGTGCTACGAGGGGCTCAGCACCGACCAGCTGCAGCAGATCTAATGACAGTGGCAATCAATCACTCAATACAAGCGAACCATACAAAGTGGTGTTTGTGGCTTTTTATTTAGGAGTTGTGGAGCTCTTCATGGTGTGAGAAGGAGCTCAGATACTTTATGAAGGCGAATGGATGGTCCTGTCTTCCTGGTTTCTAAAACTACAGACGAGGGTGTGTGTGGGTGTGGGTATGCTGGGGCAATGAAAATGGGAATTCAACTACCACGTCACACCACACACAAAAAGGGAGAGAAGGGGGCGAAGAGGAAGACACTGACTGAAGGGATCGAC
Organism: Globisporangium viniferum; assembly: GCA_023333705.1. Classification (NCBI taxonomy): domain Eukaryota; phylum Oomycota; class Peronosporomycetes; order Pythiales; family Pythiaceae; genus Globisporangium; species Globisporangium viniferum. The sequence continues at coordinate 26,577 of JAASFI010000154.1, forward strand.
TTGGAGTGCATTTCGTTCGTCTAGTACATGTCGCCTTCGTAGAGCACTTCGTCGGCGGGTTTGCGGAAAATCTTGTCGCCCTCGTGCAGAGACACTTCGAGCGACGACGGCCCCATCGGTCGCGCGCCGGCAGCCATCGGGCGCTTGTCGCCCGCGCCAGTCAGCGGCGTCATGATCTCCTCGTAGTCGTCCGTCGCCTCCTGCTCGCGCATGAGCGCCGTCTGTCGTGCGCGTTCACGCACCTTTGCGCCGTAGTGCACCAGGCAGAGCATCAGCGCGACACCGCCAAACACAATGCCCGTGATCGCAGGACCCGACAGCGTGATCGTCGTCTTTGCCGGCGCAGTGTAGAGTTTGTACGCCTTGTCCCAGTCCGACGACAGGCCGTTCGTCTTCGTACAGCACTCCAAGTGCTCGCCCCAGATACCGTTCGTGATCACGCACTTGCCCGAGAGACCCATACACTTGGTCGCGAGCTGGTCCCACGTGTACGTCTTGGTCTTGTCAAACTTGAGCTCCTGCGTGAGGCATCCAGCCAACACCATCGCGTGACCCGCCTGGTCGCCGTAGCAGCCACCGTTCATCATCTTCGAGCCGGTCACCGACTTGGTGTTGGACGTGTACTTGATCGGCGTCGACGCCACGGCCCAAAAGTTCTTGCAATCAATCGACGCAAGCAGGATCGCTTTCTGTGAAATGGCAAGTGGGAGTAACAAAAGTCAGAGAGGATTTTCCACGACACATCGAAATGAACAACTCAAAAGATTGATATCGAACGTACCACTGCCTTCTCTGGCGGGGTGAGCGCTTCGCCGATGCGCCACTTGAGCGTCGGTCCGTAGAGGAACCCGCAGGCTTCCGCGGTGGTCGGATTGGCCTCCGCATTGCAGTTCGGGCTGACCGTGGATTTGGTCTTGTCGGCGTAGCAGCAGCCGTTCGAGACCGTGGACGAGTAGATGGCCGGCAGCGAGGCCATGAGCGTCGCGTTACTGAGGTTGAGCGACGTGCCCGTGGGGCCGGTCGAGCGCTTGATGCACGTGTACGGGCAGGTCACGCAGCCGCCGCCGTCCGCGTCGTAGTTGGACCAGTCCGTGGTCGACACCTCGATCACGTACTGCGCGGTCTGGTTGAACTTCACGCGCGCCGCGGCCTCTGCCTGCTGGCTCACGAGCAGCACGCAGGCGACCGTGGCCGCGAGCGCAGCAGCGAGCATGTTGAAGCGCGCCATCTCTTCCTTTCTTCCTGGGCTTCTAGACAGCGAGGGCCAACAGAAAGAGAAGAGCGAATGAAGCGGTGTCTCTTTCTCTTTTGAGGCTTTGTTCCTGAAGAGCTACGCAAAGAGAGCGCGAAGAAAAATAAAGAGTGGGGGTCGCCAGCGAAAAAGTCTGCGGCCGTCACACAAACAAACAAAAGGGGGAAACCACAAGACAAAGCAACACGAGCAAGCGAAACGAATATCCATGGGGCTGTTTTGTCCGGTACGTTCGGAACGGAGGAGCGGAATAAATAACTTGCAGCGCGCAGAATCAGGGCGGACAAGCAAAAAATAACCGAAATTTCTGGAAGCCCTAGCCCGCTCGCAGCTGCCTGGGTTTGCCTCGGCTTTTCTCTGGGTTATGAACGACCCAAAACATCATACCGATGCTTTGGGTCGTCGTTGGGTTGTGAGAAAGACAGAAGGATCCAAGCCGCTTCGAGCAAACCGCAGCGCTTGCGTTCGTTCACCTAAACCTGTCGTTTGGTTTTGCTTTTTCTTACCCCTACCCGCTCTCTCTCCCGTCCAGCCAATTGGATAAAAATCACAAAAATCACATATTTTTGCAAGTTTGGGTGACTTTTGAACCAAATGGGTTCCCTTCAGAAACAGAGGAGAAAAATCAGTGCTTTTGAACCAGGGAGAGAGGAGCCTGCACACGACTAGCCAGCTGGCGTAAAATAAACACAATCTGCAAATCACACCGTGTTTTGCAAAGTTTAGGTGGCTGACTCTGTTGACAAGCAACACTGCCTGCCTGACGCACCTTGCTGGCTGACAAGCTGTCTTTGACACTCACTTGCGAGAGGAGAGGCAGAGATCAGCATTTTGCCTTTTGTGCGTGCTGCGATATGTTTGTTTCCATCTGCATCTGCTATCTGTGCAGGTGGTGCTGCTGTTTCTTGAGGAAGAAAACAAAGGATTTCGAATGAGCTTCTCTCCCATTCACACAAGACTTGCTTGCGCACGATTGTTTGACCAGCAAGCAAGCCAGCAAACATGCTGCGGTAACGAACAAGTGTGCAAGTCAAGTACGCAAGATTGTGTAAAAAGCGGGGTCGGCTCTATTTTTACAAGTGTGGTGCATGTGCGTGCGCGGTCGGTCACCATGGTCAAAAGACAACGATACGGTTTTTCAGCACGCGCAAATTGATCATGTGTGTTGTTGCCGCCGTCTCTCTTTCTGTTGTCATTTGAGCCAGAGCGATCAAAATTTGCCGCCCAAGCAGAGCAAGTCCACCAATAAATACACAAACAACAAAGCGGTCCTCGCTCACCGCCGCCCCCACAACTGCGCAACAATAGGAACAACAATGTAGCAGCGAGCGAAACAGCAGCAACACCACCACCACCAACAAGTCGTCAACAACAGCACTCGACTTGCTTACTGACTGGTTTTTGCCAAAATATGGTGTAAAGAGCGCTCGCTCGCACCCAAAGCCCGGATGTTTCTAGAGGGCTTTTCGCTCCCCGAAGATCTGAGAGACGCAGATTGGCAGCCATCGCCCTCTGGCTCAGCCAGACCGACTCTTTGGATGGGGGCCGTCCCGTCCCTCCCCGTTTTTCGTTACCCCTACCCTTCGCCGTCATAAATTTCCGATATAAAAATCCAGGCTGCTTTTCTGGCAGAAAACTCGCCCAGTCGTTTCGCCTCTCTCTTCTGTAATTTACGCAACACCCGCCGCCCTTTACCAACAACAACAAGTTGTTGTTTGTTTGCTTTTGTGTTGGGCTTGCTTGTTGGTTTCCCCTCATTTCTCGTTTTGTATCGCTCCATTCGCCAAGCTCCCCCCGAGGGGAAGGAAGGAACGCAGCAGCAAAGCCAGGAGCTCCACAAGACAAACCCACGCGTGCACGCGGGGCCCTTGGGCGTACGAGAGGAGAAGAGAAGCGGACCCGCGCTCCACTTACGAATACAAAGACAAGTCCCATGACGTCGGCGGTCGAGATCATCGCGTCCGTTGTGGGCATCATCGGCGGGCTCTCGCTCGCCTTTGGCGGCTGGTCGTCGCTCTCGCTCGGCGCGCGCTCGCTCTTCGTCACGACGCAGTTCCTCTCGGGCTTTGCCATGTATGTCTCTTTATTTACAAAACCCCCTTCCTTGTGTGTGTCTCTCTCTTGTCTAAGTGTATGGTTACTGACGTCGTTCTCGGTCTGTTTGTTCTTCTTCTCTATATCTTACAGGGGATTCACTGCGGCGTACACTGCGATCGTGAGCCTGGCGTCGGACACGAACGAGTGGATCGCGTTGGGGGCGGCCGGCGGTGCCGGTCTGCTCTTTGGCGCGATCATCGGCTTTGTGACGTCGATCGGACCGTTCCTGCTGATCCTGATCACCGGCGCGATCGTCGGCCCGTACCTGCTGCTGATCGACGCCCACGATGGCGTCGGGCTGTTCCCAGCGGACAACAAGCTCGCGCGCCAAGAATTCGTCGTCGCGTTCCTGATCATCTTCATTTTGGTGTGCACGTCGAGCTCCAAGACGAACGAGATGGAGAACCACAGATTCAAGTACGTCGTGTTCACGGCTGTGGTCGGCGGCTGGATGCTCGCGGACGGCGTCTCCCGCTTTGTGGGCGACGTCGCGCTGTCCACGGTGCTGTACAACAGTTTCCAAGTGGGCGGAAAGGCCGCGCTGGCGGACATTGACGCATCGGCGCAGACGCTGATGTTCCTCGTGTGGGGCGGTGTCGCCCTCGTCGGTGTCTTGAACCAGATGGCGATGCGCTGGGGACTGATCTGCTACAACCGCGTGGGAAGCCACGCGCAATTGGGCGGCCCTATCGAGGAGAACCTCCCAGAGCTGCCGACGGGTGCGACGCTGGTCGCTCAACACGCCACTGAACGCGTTCGTCTGGTGTGTGAGAACTGTTTCGCGACGGTGCCAACCGGTACGGCTTTCTGTACCGAGTGTGGTGAAGCCATGCCAGGTGATGACATGGACCCGAACGTGTCGATCTCTCAAGCCCAGATGCCGTCGGTCGCGATGAACTCGACGACCCAGGCGCCGGAGAGGTGGCAGCCAATCCCAAACCGTGCGTACGTGTCGACGACCTCATACGTCGACCCAAAGCTGGCCAAGGAGGCGAGTATGAGAGGCGATGGGCGCTCGATCCGTTTCATGGATGCGGGCGTGCAGGACCCAGACGGCAAGCTACGCGGCTACAACGACAACAGCGTGGCTGGTCGTCCAAACTTCTACGAGCCGTCGTTCCGCTCGTTCGCGATGAGCACGTACTCGATCGCGAACCGCGCGGCCGAGCCCGTGGAGACGCCGAACATCCGCAAGTACAAGATGTCTGGTTCGGGCATTTTCCATTTGGTGTACTTCTTGTCGGCCATTGCCGGCATCTGGTGGCTGGTGTTCCTCGTGGGTTTCTACCCGCAGGAGTACTACTGCAGCAACGTGTCGCCAACGCTTCCGTGCAGCATGCTGGAGGCCTCGGTGAAGGCGGAATGCTACAGTTCGACGGTCAACTTTGACACGTCGTCGGGCGAAGGCTACTGCATCAAGGACGTGCCGGTCGCGGTGTGGCTCATGTACTCGATGATGGTGTTCTCGGAGTTTTTGAACTTTTTCCTGGGTCTGTTGTTCAACTTCAGTATGTGGCGTCCGATCCGTCGTGGTGCGCGCTACATGAACGACTTCAAGCCGCCTATTCCAAAGGAGCAGTGGCCGACGGTCGACGTGTTCTTGTGTCACTACACTGAGCCAGTGTCGGACACCATGCAGACACTGAAGAACTGCCTGGCGATGCAGTACCCTCCAGAGCTGTTGCACATCTTCATCCTCGATGATGGTTACACCAAGTCGGTATGGGACGCGAACAACCACTTCAAGGTCTCGGTGAACACGAAGGTCATTGAGATGTGCGGTGACTTGCGTGGCGACCTCGCACGCCTGATGCACGAGCGTGTGGTCGGCCCTGTGCAGGACGACGCGTCGCTCAAGTCGTGGAGACGCCAGCACTCGTCGGTGCGTGAGCTCCGCAAGGAGGGCGGCAAGGGCGTGCAGCGTCGCGATTGTGCGGTCGGCTCGCTCTCGGACGACTACGACTACCGTGACCGTGGCATTGCGCGTGTGACGTTCATTGGTCGCATGAAGCCGGAGACACACCACTCGAAGGCCGGTAACATCAACAACGCTCTCTTCAACGAAGGCGCGGATGGCAAGTACCTGCTGATTCTGGATAACGATATGAAGCCGCACCCGAAGTTCCTCTTGGCCGTGCTTCCGTTCTTCTTCTCGGAGGGCGAAGCCGTCGACGGCGGCGGTCGCCAGTACTCGGACGACATTTCGTGGAACCAGGTCTCGTACGTGCAGACGCCGCAGTACTTCGAGGACACACCGCAGCTGACGATCATGGGCGACCCGTGTGGTCACAAGAACACCATTTTCTTCGACGCTGTGCAGTGTGGTCGTGACGGTTTCGACTCGGCCGCTTTCGCCGGCACCAACGCGGTGTTCCGTCGCCAGGCGTTCGACTCGATCGGCGGCATCCAGTACGGTACCCAGACAGAAGATGCGTACACGGGCAACGTGCTGCACACGTCCGGCTGGGACTCTGTGTACTTCCGCAAGGATTTCGAGGGCGACCAGAAGGACCGCATTCGTTTGTGCGAAGGCGCTATTCCTGAAACGGTCGCTGCGTCCATGGGTCAGAAGAAGCGTTGGGCCAAGGGTGCCGTGCAGATTCTGCTGATGAAAAATGAATCGGAAGTCGACCCGGACTGGCGTCCACCACGCGTGCCGGCCCCAGACCCGAAGCCGTCGCTGGCGTTCCCGCGCAAGATGTTCTTCTGGGACTCGGTGTTCTACCCGTTCGGATCCATCCCGGCGCTCTGTTACGTGGTGATTGCCGTGTACTATCTGAACACTGGCGACGCGCCGATTTACGCCAAGGGCACCAAGTTCCTGTACTCGTTCTTGCCGTTGATGCTGATCAAGTGGATGCTGAACCTGCTGGCGAACCGCGCGGTCGACAACAACGACGTGTGGCGTGCGCAGCAGACGTGGTTCTCGTACTCGTTCATCACGATGCTGGCGATCATTGAGGCGCTCCAGGCGCGCATCACGGGCAAGGACAAGTCGTGGGCGAACACGGGTGCCGGTCAGAAGACGTCCGTGACGGAGATCCCGAACGTGATCATCTTCTTCACGCTCTTGGTGAGCCAGGTGGTGGCGCTCGTGCGCTTTTTCCAGTACGAGAACGCGACGAACCCGTGGAACTACGTCTCGGCGATGTTCTTTGGGTTCTTCATTGCGTCGAACTTCTACCCGATGGTCAAGATGAGCATCACGGAGTACGCGGGCTGGGACCACACGTCGGCGACGTTCACGGCTAACATCTTTGGCTCGCTCATCATGGTGTTCATGGTGGTGTTTGTGCAGCTCTGGCAGGTGTACTTTGAGGGCAACCTCGCGGTCGCGCGTGGCGAGTCCTCGTCCAGTACGTCCACAACGACGTAAGCCTTGGACTGACAAGACAACACAAGAGCATCTACAAGAACAGAGAGAGAGAGAGTTTTGTGTTTGCTCTTGCTTAGCCATACATCAACAACAGAACAACCGTGTGAACCAACTCTTTTTGGTTTCCGTGCATGCTACAGTAAATATACTTGAAAAACTACAAACACCTGGACCTTTTGGTTTTGTATTTGATGGATTGATCTGTTGGGGTGTTGGAGCAAGCAGCAACTGACAGCGTGAGCCGAAGCGTCGCGCACTCCTCTCTGCAAAGTCAGTCAGTGGTCAGTATCCTGAAAGGCCGCAGAGTGCGCCTGTAAAGAAGCGTAAGGACCCTCAAGGTCCAGGCCGATGACACGCTGGGCCTTCATTGCTCTGCTGCTGCTCCTGCTACTGCTCTACGGCGCGGCCACCGCAGCGTCTTCTTCATCGCGGAGATGCACGTTCGAGGGCTTCTACGACGCCGGCGCCGCCACAAGCGACCCGTGTCCAGGAGCTCTGCCGTGCGATCCGGGCTTCTTCTGCACGTAAGAAACCTACTGAGTATGAGCTGAGGCTCATTTGTTAACATCTCTAAACTAAACTAATAGGCGCCTGACCTCATGTAAAACTTTGTGTATGCCTCAGCGGTGGTGTGCGCCAGCTCTGTCCTGCGGGTACCTACGGCGCCGGGTCCCAATTGCGCACGAGCGCGTGCTCCGCAGTGTGTCCAGCGGGCTTCTTCTGTCCGAAAGGTGCCATCGCGCCGATCCCGTGCGGTGGAGCGGACGTCTACTGTCCGCTGCGGTCGCCTGCTCCTTTACGAGTGCCCGAGGGCTTCTACTCGACAGGGGTCTCAGCCCTGCGCCGCGACCGCATCGCCCCCTGTCCCGTGGGCATGTTCTGCACCAGCGGCACCAGACGTCCGTGTCCCGCTGGGACCTACGGCGCTACGACAAAGCTCGCGACACCGCACTGCACAGCGCCATGCCCCGCTGGGTTCTACTGTCCGCTGCAGACTGTGACGGCCATTCCATGCCCTGGAGGCACGTTCGGCGACCGCGAGGGCTTGAAGACCCCACAGTGCGCTGGATTGTGTCACGAGGGGTTCTATTGTCCTAGGGCAAGCATCTCGTCCACGCAGCAGCCGTGTGATCTCGGCGCTTTCTGTCCCACGGGCAGTGAGCGTCCACTTCATGCGGACGCTGGCGCGTTCGTGATCAACGGCCACTCAGGACGCGCCAGAAAGCAGGTCGAGTGCCCAAAAGGCTCGTTCTGCAGAGGCGACGACGGCGTCGCAGTACTCTGTCCAGGGGGTACGTATGGCGACGTCGAAGGGCTCGACACTCCACAGTGCGCAGGCGAATGCGTCGAAGGGTTCTTCTGTCCGCGCGGCAGTGTGAGCGCCACGCAAAATGAATGCGGTGGCGCGCATGTGTACTGCCCCAAGGGCTCGTTACAGCCGACACCGGTCGCTGAGGGCTTCTACACCATCGGCAAGCTCTCTCTTGCTACTCAAGACCAGCTTGTAGACGGCGTTATGACCCGATCCGACCAACGGCGCTGCGAGCCTGGCCACTTTTGCATCAGCGGCGAGCGGTTCCCGTGTCCAGCAGGCACGTTTGGCGGCAGATTCGGACTCACTACGCCTCAATGCTCGGGTCCTTGTCTTGGAGGACATTACTGTCCAGAGAGGAGCATCGTTGGCTCGGCGTTCCCCTGCGGCTCGAGTGATCTCTTCTGTCCAGAAGGATCGGTGGTACCCACGCGAGCGTCGCAAGGGTATTGCACCATCGGCGGCACGGAGGACGCGTTCACGCGAACAGACCAGCGGCTGGCGCTTCCGGGCGAGTTTGCGCGGAAAGGCACGTGCTTCCCGTGTCCCGTGGGCGCGTTCGGCGCATCAAGCGGCGAAGTGAACCCGCGGTGCTCGGGAGTCTGCTCGTCTGGGTACTATTGCCCTTCTGGGAGTACCAGTCCAATGGAGAAGGAGTGCGGAGGTGCGGACAAATACTGTCCTCAAGGACTTGCAGCTCCGCTTGATGTCCACATTGGATACTACACGTCCATAGACGGGACGCAAGTGGGCAACGAGTGTCCGCCGGGGATGTACCGCGATTTCGGTGGCACGACAGTCAACAATTTCATCGATTTGCTCACGCGGAGAAGCCCGATTAGCGTCAGCTACGGAGATTCCCAGTTCCCGCTCGCAAAGTGCGTCATGTGTCCACTCAGCACTTTCAAAGCCGTCACTGGAGACGACCCAGCGCTCTGTGAGCCCTGTCCAGAGTTCACGACAATCAGTACAGTGGATCGGCGCTCCTGCGAGTGTTTCCGTCTCGCCGGTGGACTCCCGTACGACGCGACCAATTTCAAACTCCGATTCGACATTGAGACCTTGTCGTGCGACCAAAGCCCACTCGCCAGCGTGCAACTCGCACCAGCAGAGGCAAACAACAGCGTCTTCACGCGCTTCAAGCAGATTCCGTGCGAGCGAGGCTACTATTGCCAGTCGGGCATCCGATACCCATGTCCAGGTGGACGCTTCGGCAGCAGCGCCATGGAGACCAGCTCCACGTGCACGGGGCTGTGCGCTCCAGGGTTCTTCTGTCCGCTCGCGAGCACAAACAACACTGCATGGGTGTGTGGAAATGCGAACGTGTACTGTCCTGCGGGTAGCGCGGTGCCAACGCCAGTGCTGCCAGGCTACTACTCGATCCGCACGAGTCTCATCTCAAGCTCGCAGCCCTCGTCTCAAGTGCTAGTGAAGGCCGCGCTTTCAGCGGAAGTTGCGGGGTATGAGGCGCGGAATGCGACTGCGAACGAAGCAATTCGAGACGCGCAGGCGCAGTGCGAAATCAGATACTACTGCGTGAATGGGCGAAAGTTCATCTGCCCCGCTGGCCGCTACGGAGACCAACTCGGAGCGACCTCGCCTTCGGTAAGTAACTTGGTTCTTCTATCGTTCTAGTGGCATCCACTGACTCGTTGACTTTGTTCTGATTGCTTGGTGCTTTCATAGTGCGCGGGGAACTGCCAGCGAGGGTACTTTTGCCCTCCTGGGAGCGTCTCGGCCACGCAGAAGGAGTGCGGCGGCAGCAACGTGATGTGTCGCACGGGGTCCCCACTTCCATCGCTCGTGCCGCCAGGGTACTACTCGGTTGGAGGCACGAACGCGACGCGCTTCTATCAGCGACCATGTGAGCCTGGGTATTTCTGCGTCGATGGGGTCAAGTACCAGTGTCCCGAGGGCACTTTCGGCGCAACGAGTGGGCTGCAGGACTCCAAGTGTTCGGGAAAATGCTCGCCAGGGTACTACTGCCCGTCGTATCCGTATCTTCCCAGCGTGAGCTCAACGCAGAATGAGTGCGGCAACTCGACAGTGTACTGCGCCGAAGGCACCGGGAACACGCCGGCGCTGGTGCAGAGCGGCTTTTACACTGTTGGTGCGGGCGATGGCAGTGGCGACGCGCGCAATTCGACCCGCATTGCGCAGCAAATCTGTCCAAAAGGACATTACTGTCGCCGCGGGATCGTCATTCGGTGTCCGGAAGGCACCTTCGGGGATGAAGAAGGGCTGAGCGACACTTTTTGCAAAGGCTGGTGTCCACCTGGGTTTGCGTGTCCGCGAGGCACGGCCGACTATCGCGCAAACCCATGTCCACGCAGAACATACGCGCCAAAGGGATCTGCATTCTGCATCGGGTGTCCACCTGTGACAGACGTCCACCTGAGCACGGTCCTCTCGATTTTCAACATTGTCTCCGAGGAGCAGGAGCAGAAACCATGCACAGACAAACGCGAGTGCTGCTTCTTTGGGTAGACTTTGGCTGTGGGTCGTACTGGCCATTGTTAACGTTCATAATTTAACTGGGGGGCCTTAGTTGCCTGAGGTTGCTGAGAGCCGAACGTCATCGCCAATCTGAGCCAAAGTGCCGCCGTTCTCTGTGAATACCACGCGCACTTTGCCAGCCTTGCCGAACGGCTTTTCAACTTCACCAACCTCCTCGACGCCTGCGGACTTTGATACAACGACAACAACCTGTTTACCGATAGCTGCGGACGCTTCCTGGTCGGAAGTGAAGAGCCCCGTGACGATAATAAAAGGGTTGCGGCCGTCAGCGGTTGTTTCGCCCTTGAGGCGCTCAATTTTGCCTCGAACTTGCTCTGGGACAATGGAACTCGAAGACGGCGCCAACGTGTTGTCCACAGGATCCTTTGAATGAGCAGAAGAACGGGGGGCATCCACTGACTCTTCGTTTGCTGAGACTGGACTGTGAGGAGGAAGAGCGAACGCCTCTGGGTATAGCAGCTGGTCGTCCTGTAGCAGATTCCCTGCAGATTTCGATCTGCTGTTTGCTCCAGGGCCTCCTCCTCCCCCTCCTCCACTGGCTTTGCCTCCTCCACCTTTGCCCTTCACAACTGGCGCTTTCAACACCACGAGCTTGACGAATCGCAGGATAATTCTCTCCCCAGCCGCCGGAAGTTGTCTCTCTCCAGTGGACAACGACTCGACCAGCTCAACGCGAAACTTGCCGGCTTTCCCAAAAGGTCCCAGGATCCTTCCCAGCACTCGCGAGGCCTCAAAGAGCACCGTCGCGTTCGCGTAGATGCTCCAGTCGACGTCTTTCGAGAACATGTCGCGGGCGATCACCACGCGCGTCTTCCCGGCGTCGTCGGCTTTGTCGGCAATCCCCTCACGCGACTTGATTTTGCCGATCCGCAGGTTGGTGAGAGGCACTGTCATCTGTTTGCTGACCGGATTAGAGTCGCCCATCTGGTCCTGGGGTGACGATGTCGTCACAATCGCCTGGACGCGGCCGTGGAACGCGAGCCGGCAGGCGAACTTCTTGGGGTCGAGGTCCAGTCGCGAGCAGACCACGAGCGCGCCTGACTGGCACAGGATCGGCTGGTCGAACTGCAGCAGCGCGTAATACAAGACTGGTACTGCCTTGTCCTCTTGCTTGTCGTTTTCCTTGTCATCGTCGCCGTCTTTCATCGCCACGGGGTCAATCTGAGCCACGTGCTCATACAGGCGCTTCGGATCAAAGCCTGCGGCTTCGCTACTACCATCACCACTGCTGCTGGCGTTGCCAATTTGCGAGAAGAACGTGGCGAGCGCGACGACCGTGGTGTGGCCGATCGTACAATGGAACTTGCCGCCGGTCTTGCAGCTGCCGCCCTGGAAGAACGCGATCTGGTGCACTGGCACGACGACCTGGCTCACGAACGTCATGCTGCGCGGCGTGATGGCCATGTCGCGCTCCACGAGCGACGCGTCGAGCCCGTTCACGCGGATGCCCACGCGGTCGCCCTGCGCTGCTTTCGCCACGCTCGTCTTGAACATCTGCATGGACTTGACTTTCTTCACGACCTGGAGGCTCGGGATCTCGATCTCGTCGCCGATATTGACCGAGCCGGAGAGCACCGTGCCCGTGAGGATTGTGCCGTTGCCCTGGATGGCGAAGCAGTGGTCGATCGCGAGGCTGAACGGACCGCTGAGGTCGCGCGTGGGCACGTGAAGGTGGCTGCGGATCGCCTGCACGAGCGCGTCGATGCCCAGGGGCGACTGGGTGATCGCTCTATCGCCAGATTCGCCGGACACGTCAGTAGGCGGGACGGATGGTGCAGCAGCTACGGGCACAATGGGAACACTGCGACCCCTAAAGCACGCAAAGTGGCGGTCCAGGAACGCGCGGATCTCGCTCTGCACTCGTCGAACGCGCCTTTCGCGCACTTGCTCCGGCAGCAGGTCCACCTTGTTGAGCGCGATCACCACGTGGTGCTTGACCGCGAGCTCTGCGACCAGCAGGCTCTCGACGGTCTGCGGCTGGAGCCCTTTCTGCACATCCACGACCAGCAGCACCATGTCGATGATGCGCGCGCCGCCCAGGATCGTCTTGAAGAGCGACGCGTGGCCGGGGCAGTCCACGAGCGTGATCTGGATATCACGTCCCGGCTGGTTGGTCTCTGCTAATGGAGGCTCGGCGCTCTTGGTTGCGCCTTGGGCCAGAGGCGGCGGCAGGCGGAACGCGGAGAAGCCGAGGTCGAGCGTGATGCCGCGCTGCTGGCTCTGCGGGTGCTTGTCCAGCGCCGCGGTGGACAGCTGCGTGCTGAGCACGCGCACGAGGTTCGTCTTGCCACTGTCCACGTGGCCCATCACACCCACGTTCACGTTCACGACCGGCGCTGGCGCAGCCAACGTCTTGCCGCCATTCTCTTCTGCCATTTTGCTTGTATGGCTTCGTTTGCTTGTCAAAATCGAGCCAAACGAACAACAGGTCTGGATTTTAGGGGCTTTCCTTGCTACTGCTGATTTTGAATAGGATGTTTTACCTAAATGAGTAGGACATCCCTAATTTACGAAGACCTCCCCCAGGTGGACACTTGTTTTTTGTTGTTGCCAACATCAGAAGGACACTTTGTTGTTACTGCGGTTGCTTGCGGTCGTAGCGCGCGATGGACACCTGGATGCTCGAGAGGATCTTTTGGATCGACGCCATTGCGTCGCGAACAAACAGCAGCGCCTGCACAGACATGCATCATTGGGTGAGAACCAGTTGTGAGACGCTCGATACTTGAAACGCAATGCATTCTCCGTCGCACACATACAGCCACGCACCTCTTTCTTTCTCGCATTCTCCTGTTGCTCTCGCTCCAAATCAGCTCGCTCCTGGTCATCAGCGGCAAACTTCATTCGAACGTGCAGCCCTTCGATGTTGATCAACTCAATTGAGTATGCCTATTCCCAAGTAACACCAAGCAAAACCAGAACGCGTCAGCCATACATACGCTACCAACCAGGAAGAGGACAAGCCAAACGTACCTTGTCGAGCGTTCCCCAGTCTGCCTTGAAGCTCTCGTACTGCTGCACAAACGTGTCATAGTCTTCTTCGTCGAGGACCACGGTCCGCGTGATATGCGCCGAGGTCTTTTTGCAAATCAGACCCACTTCGCGCGGGAAGAACGACAAATCCGGGATCCGACTCGCTCGTGGGAGCGGACGCTTGGTCTCAAAGACCACGGGCAGTTTCCTCGGCTTTGGTGGCTGCTTCTGAACTGCAGGCTGATTGGTTGGCAGGGTTGAATCTTCAATAGATCCACTGGGGGTAGCCGTCAAGGGTGTAGCGATTGCCGCATCAGGCGTGTCCTTAATCCCATTAGTCCCATTGGAGGTCTTGTCCTTTACAGGCGACTTGACCATCGTCACCTGATCTGCTGCTCCTCTATTCGGCTCTTCTTGCTTCTTTGCATCTTCTTCTTCTTCGTGGTCGCCTTCATTTTCCGAATCGGACGAGAAGAGAGACGCCTGCGCTGCCTGCTTCCCCTTCTTCGCCTTGGCTGCTTTCACGTTGGCATTCGTTGGCCCTTGCTGATTGGATGGGGATTCTTCAACTGCAGTAGCAGAGGCAACGGGGGGTTGCGGGATGATTTTCTTTTCAAATCCCTTTTGGATCCGCTCTTTTGTCTTCTGCGCGGCTTCCGCTGACAAAGCCGAAGGCAAAATGCTGCTTTTTCATTAAAAAAACAGAAAGTGCAACAAACACGGTACTACATGAGACAGATGACTGATGCAGGTGCAGGTGGTTAAATGATAGGTGTGGACACCACACATACCGTTTCCGAAGCTGGATATCAGCAAGAGCGCTTTTCGCGTCGGGTTTGGCAAACTGCGTGGAGAACAACGACACGCGCTTCCGCTTGCTTGTAGCAGGCGGGTGGTCCTCCAGCAGCTTGGACGCTCGCGACCGCGACTCGATGACGGACTGCGCGTGGCGGTCTTTCATGCGATCTTTCTCGGTCGAGTCCAGCATGCGCTGCACGATGAGCTTCTGGTAGATCTTGCCGGTCGTGTACACCGAGTACCCGCCACCATTGCTACTGGCACGGTCTGCAGCTAGCGCTGGTGTTGGAGCACGATCCCGACGGAACGTGGCGAGGTAGTTCACGCGCGGGTCCTCCTTGAACGAGTGCAGCTCGTACCGCGCCACCTGTCCGCTGCCTTCGCTCTCGCTGCCATCATCTCCTGTTCTTGATGCTGCGCTGGCACCCATACTCACGCTCAGCAAGCTCATCTTCTTGGTGCTCTTGCGCGCAGCGCCACCGTTACCACCGCTGATGTTCGCATTGAGCGTCAAGAGCACCTGCGCGGGGTTCTGCTGGAGCTTGAGCAGCAGCTCCGGGGTCAGGCGGATGTGCGCCGCCCACTGCATCGCGCGCTTGCCATCGTTGTCGTAGAGCGCGTACTGAAAAAGAGAGACACAGACATGATCAGAAAACATACACACGCGCACTTGGTTAGCAAGCGGCGCTGTACTATGGCTGGCGGTTGCGCGCGCCTGAAGCGCACGCACAGGATGGCTCCAGTCGTACGGGTGTGTTGGCTTCCATGGTGGTTCGGTTTTGCTCGATAATTTGATTCAAAGACGCGCATAGTACAGTAGGATCAGTATTATGGACGCAGCAATGGCGTTTCGAGGGAAACTGTACCGGTATCGTACCGGGTTATGACCGGTGCCAAGATTCGTTTTATTTTTCGAAGCTGGTGACTCGACGTGCGTCGACCGAAAATAAATCATGTGTGCCACACGCCTTCCTTGCAAGAATGTTGGTACTTGCTTTTAATACGTCTATTGCTGTACAAGTGTGTATCACAGTACTATATATTTCCCACGAGTTGAGGATCACAATTCCATAACTATCCTTCCCTAGGAATGTTCAGCAGTCTACTGCAGTAACAGAGTTTCAGGCGATGAATCCAAGTTGATCTATTTAGATCACCCTCATTTGGCAATCTCAGACGAAACAGATCGTCGTGCGTATCAAGCAATCGCCCAGCGGTTGTGCAAAAATGGGAAGCTGGATCTGGGTTTGTTTGCCCACGCGAAGGTTCACGGTCCTCGTCATTCTGGAATTTGCCGCCCCAAGCACCCAAGCACCAGTCAGTCGACAGAACCACCCGAGCCATGCGGTCCACTCGTGCGCTCTTCGCCGCCGCCGCCAGCGCGCTGCTGCTGGCGCTGTCCGCCACGAACCACAACGCGGCGCTCGCGATCCCGGACGCCGGCGCGCTGCTCAAGACGTCGCTGCCGTTCCCCATCGAGTCGCACCCGTTCCAGCTCAACCAGGAGCTCTTCGCCGCGAATGAGCTCATCGAGAACTCTGCAGTCGATGCGGTCGCGTCGGCTGCGTCTGTTTCGCCGCCTGTGAGCACGGCGCTGGGCGGGAAGCGCTTGGCGGATGTGCCGTTCCCCACTGGCGCGTTCTGGACCAACTTCGTGCTGGAGAAGGGTGAGTCGATCGTCACGACGCTGCCGTACGCGTTCCGCCTGCTGCAGGGCAAGGTGCACGTGTCGTACCCGTTCCGCGTCGTGATGCCCAAGATCATCCAGAACGGGTTCCAGTCGCAGATGGTGCTCAGCAGCGCGTCTGCGTCCAGTAATACGCCACTGACCCACCAGGTCGTGGGCTTCGACACGTTCAGCACGACCGTGCGCTTCTCGCGCAACGGGCAAGAAGAGTTCTCGCTCTTGCTCGTGCGCGGCTCGCCGTACGTCACGGTCGAGTACAAGAACAGCATCGCGACCATCGAAGGATCCGAGGGGCTCACGGTCTCGCGCATCAAGAAGCTCGAGAACCAGATCTTCATGAACGGCGACCAAGTCGACTTCGCCGTGTTCACCGTCATGCTCAGCAACGGTCAGACCTGGAGCGTGTACGCGTCGGACCCAGCGTTGGAGCTGGACTTCGCGAACGGCAAGATCTCGTCCACCAAGCCGTTCACAGGCACGCTCCGCATCGCGCTCTGTCTCTCTGCGGACGTGCAGCCGTTCCTCCTCGAGTCGGCGCCGTTCTACCCGGTTGGCGGCGACGTCGACTACACGATCGACGCGGCGAAGAACGTGGCGAATCTACAGTTCAAGTGGAAGACGCGGCGATTCGCCTCTACTTCGTCAAGCAGCTCAAATGGTGATGACGAGAGCGGCAAGCTCTTGATGCTCGCATTGCCGCACCACATGGACATTCTCGCAAAGAAGGATGACGACGCCACCGTGAACAAGCTGGCGAGCGAGATCCTCTACACGTCCATCAAGGGCATGATGAAGGGCGTCTACGGCGCAGTGTGGCACTTGCAGGAGACGCTGCCGGACGTCGAGTGGGACTTCGCGAACGACGGACTGTTCTACGAGGACGACTCGAAAGACGCGAGCAAAGCCGAGGCCGCGCTTCGCAAGAACACGCGCGACCAAGTGACCAAGGACATCGTCGCCAAGCTCTACCAGGACGTGGACGCGTACCCGGCGCTCGCGGTCGACTCGTACAACTTTGGCAAGCAAATCGGTCGCGAAGCGCGCCTGCTGCTCATCGCGGACCGCTTCAGCCAGAAAGAACTGGTCGACAAGCTGCTGAGCAAGATGAAAATCGAGCTCGGCGCGTGGCTGACGGCCAAGAACCCGGACTTCCTGATTTACGACCAGACGTACGGCGGCGTGGTAACCAGCGACGGCATCCAGGACCAAGGCGCGGACTACGGCAACGGCCACTACAACGACCATCATGTAAGGACAACAACATTGTCATACTGCCGAAGTTTTATACGGGGCTCCACTAATCTAACTCTCTCTGTTTATGTGCTTGCCTACGCAGTTCCACTATGGCTACTTTGTGTACGCGCTTGCCGCAGTGCGCAAGTTTGATCCGGAGTTCATCGCGTCGCACGAGCTCGCGTGCGCCATGCTCGTGGGAGACATCGGCACGCCGATCCTCGACGACACGCAGTTCTTCAACGACTTCCCGGCGCAACAGCTGTTCCCAGTGGCGAGACACAAGGAGTGGTACGTCGGTCACTCGTACGCGAGCGGACTCTTCTCGATGGAGGTCGGCAAGTCCCAGGAGAGCAGCAGCGAGTGCATCAACGCCTATTACGCGCTCGCGCTCTTCTCGTCGCTCGATGGAGATGCCCAGGATGCCAAGTCGTACCACCAGTACGCACGCTTGCTTCTTGCGTCCGAGTTGCGCTCGACCAAGAAGTACTGGCACATGCAAAAGAACTCGCAGATCTACGAGCCGCTCTTCGCCAAGAACACGATGGTCGGCGTCGCGGGCGAAATGTCGGTCGTCTACAGCACCTGGTTTGGCTACAAGGCCGTGTACATCCACGGCATCAACATGATCCCGTTCACGCCCATCACGACCCAGCTGCTCAATGAAGAGTACGTTGCCTACGAGTACGCGCTGCTGCGTCAAGACTTCCAGGACCTCGGCCCTGACGATATCTGGCGGTCGGTCGTGGTGTTGGACCATGCAATCCTGGATGCCGCCACGGCGTGGGACGAACTGGTTTCGTCGGTCAACGCGTATGACACGTGGAACTCAGCGTCCAACTCCATGTACTGGATCGCGACGCGCCAGTCCTGGTTCGCGCAGAAGACGAGAAACGTACTGACCAAACCGGACCTGCACGACGAAAACCAGTGCTTCGGCTACCCGGCGTGCAGTACTGCCGGTGCGAACGGCACGGCGCTCAACTGCTGCTCATCGCTCCCTGGTTGTTGCCCGAGCACGCTCGGCTGCTGTCCACAGAAGGATCCGAGCCTCGTGCCGCTCAACGCCTGCTTTGGCGAGCACCAGTGCGCGGTGCTCGGTCTCGGCTGCTGCAACAGCATCGACGGCTGCTGCGAGCCGGATCCGTTCACTGGTGCTGTGCTTGGCTGCTGCAAGAACCAGCATCCCGTGACAAAGAAACCTCGCGCCACAGCTGCGCACGGCAACCAAACGACGGACCCGAGCATGTGCTACAGCGAGCCGCTGTGCGATGCTGCGAAGCTCGGATGCTGCACTACTCCAGGTGGTTGCTGTGCTGGTGACGGCCCGAAGTTGGACTGCTGCTCGAACAAAGTTACGCTAGCACCGGCCAACGCAGGAGATGCCGCGACCTGCCACAGTCAGCCAAAGTGCGCGGCTGCCAAGCTTGATTGCTGCGCGGTCGAAGGCGGTTGCTGCGCTCCAGACCCGACTGGCGCCGTGCTTGACTGCTGTGAAGCCTCGGCTCCGACAACCACGCTGGCGACGAACTCTTCAAGCTCGCAGGCCTCTCAGAAAGAGGATGAAGGCGCGTGCCTGGGTGAACCGCAGTGCGCACTCGCCGGACTTGACTGCTGTGGAAGTCCTGATGGCTGCTGCCAACCAGATCCTGTCACGGGGGCGAAACTGCTCTGCTGCCAGACAGACTCGACTACGAGTGCGCCAACGCCCAGCGTCCCTGATTACGTCCACTCGTGCCACGGAGAGATCGCGTGCTTGACCGGCGGAGCAAACGGAACCGCGCTCAACTGCTGTTTCACGGAAGAAGGGTGCTGTCCGGGTCTTCTCTGCTGTGCGTCCAGCGGTGATGAAGTCAGCACCAAAACGGGAGCTTCCTCAGACGACGACAACGACAAGAAAGAGTCCTCGACCGTGAACCTCGTGTTCGCGATCATCCTTGGCGTCTTCGTGCTCGGCGCGATCGTCTTCTGCCTCACCATGTGCTACCGCCGCCGCCACTACGCGCCGATCGACCACGACCTCCGCGCCTGGTACTGCGCCGGGATGCTCGTCGTTGTCTTCGCGTTCTTCGTGGTTCTCGTCTACAGCGCCTAGGGTTTCCTCACCATTTCAGCAGCCCCATCTCTCATTTTTTTTGCATTTTTGCTGTGGTTGTTCTTGTGTCGTTTTGAAAACAGAGAGTAGGTAGGTAGTCTAAGCCTCACTCAATAGAAATCGATAAGATTTTGTAGCCGTGCCACGTGCATAGGGTCTCGTAGACTTCGTCCCATGGGACCCAGACACTGGGGCGTTGTCCTTTGCGCGCAGTCAGGATCTCGCGACGCTGGATGCTTCCTGGTGGTGTCGACTCTTGATCTCCATTGGCGTTTGATGGCTCTTGCCACTCGCGCATTGCAAACACCAGAGCGTAGTGGTTCTTCAAGTGGTAGATGAGCACAGTCGAATCGCGCGAGAACTCTCGCCACAGACCGACCCATGCCTCTGAGCGTCGTTCCTCTGAATCCCCAGACGAGATCTGCCACGTGACGGAGGTGATGCTGCTGCTGGCGCTACTGGTCGTTGACCTCCCCATGAACAGCATCGCATGGAGAGTTCTGCCAGTTGCACCAAGACGCTCCATCTCACTTTCACTCGCATTCACAGCTTCAACGGCGCGCAAAAGCGCTTCGTTCCCGCAAATCGCAGTGCTCGGTTTCCCGGGACGCTCGAGTTTCGCAAGCCCGTCGATTAGGTGCAAGTACTGGTAGAGCGAGCCTTGTAAATGCTGCTTTCCACGGTGCTGCTTGGCAGAGGAGAGATTGGAACCTCCAGTCTTGAAGTCGATCTCAAACGTTGTACCGGTGGTCTTGGTCTCATTATCTCTTGCTTTAAGCCCGCTTTCACCGCTCTCACTAGTCAAGGTCTCGGATTCAACAGAGTCGGCATCGTTCTGCATCAGTGCTCTATGAATGGCTGGGTATTCGCTGGGGTTTTCGTTCACACAGGACGACGACACGGCATCGAGCAAAAGCTTCTGCGTGATCTTCTTGGTTCCCTACACAAATACACACAGAATAGCCAGGATGAGATTATGGGGACCCTATCACAAACAGAGGTGTATTTAGAAAATCGTTGTGGTCTTACCCCAAACTCAAACTCACCACTGGACGCGACGTGCTCGCGAACTGTAGCTTCCAGATCTGCGATCTCTTGGTCCGAAGCACTTGTTTGAAGCTGCACGAGTCGCTTCTGTCTGCAGATCCGGTCTCGCGTCATGACTTTGTAGTACTCGAGCAATTGCGCGCAGGTCCAGTCGGGATCCTTGGTGGAAAGAGCGTTCAGCGCTCCAGCTGAACGTAAGCAAGCAAACACAACCAAAGAAGGTTACGAGATACACAACAACACATGCTTCAGAAGGTGTGCAATTGTATTCGCTTACCGACACTGGCGGCAGCACAGCACGGCGACGGCTGGCTCACCCACGAGCGCATGAGCTTCTTCGAGCAAGTGATTGCAAATTTATCTTTCTCTGTGAGCGACAAGTTGGTGGTCTTGGTGCTGGTGCTGGTACTATGGCGTTCCTCTGTAGACGATGCGGGTGTTGCTGAGAGTAGCAGTAGCGTATCCAGATCTTCCAACTCGGTCGATGGAGTGGTGCCTTCTCTGTCACTCCCTCCTCCTCTTCCTCTCATCACAAATTCGTCGACATCTAGCCTCTCGGTCGATATCCCCTCATCATCGTTAGCAGCTCGTCGAATCGCCATTCCTTTGGTTACTGGTGATTGGATCTATTGGGTTGTGTGGACATCGTGACTCGTCGCGGCTTCTCCAGTATTCTCCGGCCAAGCCCGCTCGAAAATTGATTGGTGGTTATAAACACTTCGCCCATCTCTTATATTCCGGTCCGGTCCCCCGCCATTTCTGCGCATCACCATCGCCATCATACGCCGTGCCCGCCCTGATTTATCTGGACTCGACAGCGAACGGATTGACTGATGGATCGGACTGCTCGTTGAACAGCAAACCACACACGATGAACAAGGAACACGCAACGCCACACCTCGACTCTGTCGCATCGTCATCACGCTCGTCACTCTCTCTCTCTCTCTTTAGTTTTTCAGGCAGGGTCCACTCTCTCTCTCTTCATTATCTCAGTACTCTCTCATTCACTCAGGTAACTGCTTTAACGACACCATCGTCTCCCGGTTGTGCACCATCCGCCATTCATCACTCGTCCCACGACAGAAACAGAACAGCAAACTGCTCAGCTTAGTCGCGACGTGGTGGCGAACCGCTGCGGTGGCGTGGAGGCGAACGGCTGCGGTGACGGCTGCGACTGCGATCGCGGCCACTGCTGCGGTGCTCGCGGTGGTGGTCACGGCGAGGGGAGCGCGAGCGCGAGTAGCGACGAGGACGGTCGCTGTGGCGTCCGCTGCTGCGTCCGTGGTAGTCATCACGACGCTCGCGGCCGCCTCCGTAGCGGTCGCCGCTGCGACGGTCGTCTTCGTAACGACCGCGCTCTTCGTAGCGACCGCCTCCTCGTGGCTCTTCCTCACCGCCGCGCGAGTAGAACTCTCTTGGGTTGTCTGGACGGCGCTGCTTCGCAAACTGCACGCGCAAGTCGCGGCCCTGGAAGTCCTTGCCTTCCATGGCTTCGATCGCGTCTTCGGCGTCGCGCTTCTGCATGAAACGCACGAACGCGAAGCCGCGCGACTCGTTCGTGCCGCGCGCGCGAGGGATGTACACGTCGCCGATCTCGCCAAACCTGGTCAAGTAGTAGACATCGAACAAACCACATTAATACACAATCCCCTTCATAAATCTCAGAGCGAACCACAGAAAAAAAAAACTCACTTGGCAAAGATCTCTCTCAGCTCATCGTTACTACGAGATCAAACACAACAACAGAGATCCACATAAGCGTTAGCCACACACTCGACTCATCTCAACACGCGCAAACACACACATGGGGGATCACACGTGAAGGCGATTAAGGGGGAAAACACAGTGAGGAAAGAGAAAGGAAGCGAGAGAGAGGCATATCTATCTATCTACAGACAGACAGACATACCCAACACCCCGCCCGTATCGAGTGACACCATCATGCATACGTCCCTCCACTCCCGCA
Source organism: Globisporangium viniferum (assembly GCA_023333705.1). Lineage (NCBI taxonomy): Eukaryota > Oomycota > Peronosporomycetes > Pythiales > Pythiaceae > Globisporangium > Globisporangium viniferum. The sequence continues at coordinate 48,930 of JAASFI010000154.1, forward strand.
TCAGCACGCAGACGCAGACAGGGCCGCATGTACAGCGAACTCAGTCTCCCTCACACACAGAGCCGCGAATAGAGAGAGAGAATCGCGCCATCTCCCCCCTCTCTCTTCTCTCTCGCCATGTTTCCCCCTTCAGGTCTCCCCTTGCGCACCCACAGCGGCAGCAGACACACACAGAACAGGACGGTCGGCTGGTCACTCACCCGATCTGGAAGGGGACGTTGTCCACCTTGAGCGTGAACATGCTGTCGACATTCGGAGGCGCCATCTTGATCTCTGCTTCTTGCTCTCTCTCAGTCTCTTGCGTGCAGGCGGTTGCGTTGGCTTGTGAGTGAGATGAGCGCGCGCGGTTTCTTTCCTTCTTTGGATTGAACCAGAGCCAACGGGTGCGTTTTTGGGTTTAAAACCCGCATTCGGAAATTTTGGCTCGGGACTTGTCGTTGGTCGCTTTTGCATACTTTAATCAAGTCAGTTTGGAGGTGGTTTCTGACACATCAGGTTTGACTTGGCTCGAGTAAGAGCGGAAGCACCATCTCGCAATGTTTTGTGCCTCCCTTGCTCACTTTTCACCCGTTGACCCATCACACACCAATGCAATAACACAAAACATAGGACAAGTAGTGTGTCTTGTGTGAAGGGTTTATTAATTCAAATAATTATGGTGTATATACACCTTGTTTTGCTCGAATTGCATGTGTATCACCTAGTTTTGCTAAAATGTGTTGAGAATGAGAATGCGTTGATTTGACTAAATCGATTATCATGTTACAGAAACCCGAGCCAATTGCTTTGAACAGCGAGATTTCTACCCACCCACCCTTCAATGGAGGAAGCACGTTGAAGCCCATGAAACCTTCTCTCATATCTTAACCACAAGATAGTTCCGACACTACCAGGACACGTAGTAAACGACAGCTTGCTTTCCATTTATTCGGACATTCACAACTCGACTAACACACGCACAACATTGGCACGCACGATCAACACACAATGTTACGCAACATTACTGGAGGAGGAGACTTCCACTTAAACACCACATCGCTCCTTGCCTTCAACACACACGCCTCTCAGTACGCGTACGACTGGTACTTGCCATAGCTGCCGTAGCCCTTCTTGCTTCCGTAGTTGCCGTCACCGTAGCCGTAATCGTAGTCGTCGTGCTTGTGTTTGCGGCTGTGGTGGTGCTTGCGGTGCTTCTGCTTCTTCCCGTAGCTGCCGTAGCTGGAATCGTAGTCACCGTA